>JBBMJZ010002240.1:0-12023 GCA_037833815.1 Zingiber zerumbet | reverse complement strand
ATTGTGAATGGGACTTTAGTCCCACATTGGGAGTTTCAAGGCACTTTTGTTGGTTTATATTGATTCACATATATTGAGAATGTGAACAAATGCATGGGGAGATGCTCTCTCTCACGCGTGGATACGCAGGGGGGTGCAAATCCAGGGCTCGGATTGCACTGAACCATGTTGACTCGTGCGCGAGCGCGACCTGCATACACGAATGCCGGACCGGTCAGGGCAACGGCCAAGTGAAATGCTGGCGTTGAGTAATGATCATTAATTGATCGTTAATGTTGTCCTTTGGTCTTGAGCTCCTATATAAGGAGGCTGTGACCACAGGAAAAAGTTTATGCAAATAACACAACGAAGCAAGCAGAATCTCTCCACCTTATTCCCCTCCTCTGTCGCGCAATTCCTGCTCGACAGAGTGTCCATGATAGCAATCGGGTACCACTCAGTTCGCCGTGACCACCAGTGCTTGGCAGAGTTCATGGTCGACCGTTGTATCCTGGGAAACAGATGATCCGAGTGAACCTCGAAGCACAGCCGGAGGTGGGCAAATCTGTTTCGAGGAAACTGCTACTTGCAGGCCTCAGTCAGCTTACCAGGTCGGGATTTTGCCAGAGCTCAGTCATTCTGCTCAGACAGACCTGGTCTTCCTCTCTGCAGACCTGGTCATTCTACTCAGACAGACCTGGTCTGTCGCTCTGCAGACCTGTTTTGCCGTGCTGGTCAGCCCCTCTGGTCTGCCACTCTGCAGACCTGCTCTGCTGTTCTGGTCTGCCGCTCTGCAGACCTGCCATGCCGCTCTGGTCTGCCGCTCTACGGACCTGCTCTGCCTCTCTGCAGACCTGGTCTGCTGCTCTGGTCTGCCGCTCTACAGACCTGTTCTTTTTCTCTGCAGACCTGCCCTATCGCTCAGCTCTGCTGCGTTACGGAAACCAGCCCCTGCTGGTAGCCTGAGATTATCCACTCAGGTCATTTCGACTGTAAGTTGAATTTAAATTTCGTGTAAGTTTTAAATTCAACTAAGTTCCCTAAAATCTCTGACAACAGATTGTTTGTGTCTAACATCTAAAGCCTATATCTAGACCTGACCCTAGGTCAGGTCCGGGCCGAATCTGGTTATAGGCCTAGAATCAGGTCAACAGGCCGGATTGACCGGGTCAAATTGGAATTGGCTTGGTAATCTGTGGGGCTAGTTCCAGTACCATGTGTTAAGAATCAACGGACCGCCGATTAACTGTCGGTTTGGCTCGTCGGTTCACATAATTTTTCTTTTTTTTACCCGTTGGAATTGCCGGTTAACCGTGGTTCCTAGCCGTTGGAATAGTCGGTTAATCAGCGATTCCTAGCCGTTGGAATGACCGGTTAACCAACGATTCCTAGCCGTTGAGGGAGGGATGAGTTTTTTTGAATAATTTTTTAATGGTTAAGATCATTTGACCTTTTTTTGATCAATGACTATGATTTAGTATTCATTATTGTCCAAACTTTATAAATAGAGAACTCATTTCATCATTTTCACATACATCTTCTCTTCTTTTAATCTCAATTTTATATTCTCTATATGTTTTCGTCTCTATTTCTACGCACTTTTGTTTCCAATTTTCAATTACAATGGAAGGAGGTCATGGAAGTGCATCATCTTGAGCTCAGAAGGGAAAGGAAATAGTGAATCCTCGTGAGAACCCCAACATTCAATCCACCGATGATGAGATCGAGCACCTTCCGAATCCGACACCCAAAACACAAGAAAGTACCGACACAATTACTTCTAAAGTTCAGAAAATTCCTCCTCTAAAGTCTTCTATTTTCACTAAATATTTTAAGAAAGTCACTCTTCCGTTAGGAGAATTGCGTGCAAAGTGTAAGTACTGCAATGCTTCCTACAAATTCTAAGCTAGCGGCGGCTATGGGTTGTTGAAACGACATGTAGGAAAGAAGCATCCGACGGAATATGGACTCGATCGATCTCAAACATAATTATCTAATTTTTCTTCAACTAGCGATAATAATGATTTCGATTTATTTTTATATTTAGATAATAAATTAAGAGAATCATTAGTTAAATTTGTTTTCGTAAAATATTTTTCTTTTAATTTTGAATCTAAATGCATATTTGAAGATTTTTATAAAAATATCTCTTAATTCATGTATTAAACGTGTTTCTAGAACTACACTTACTCGCATAATTAAAAAAATAGTAAAACAAGGAAAAAAGAATTTAATTGATAAATTTAGTAAATTAGAAGTTTCTTTATGTTATGATATTTGGAGTGATCATTGGCAAATACATTCATATATGTGTGTGAATTGTCATTAAATCGATAACTCTTGGAACTTTTAAAAGAGATTATTAGCTAGCTTATAGAGTTTTTGATGAATCACATAATGCTCGTAATATCACACAACTATTATATTTAATTTTAAAAGAATATGGATTAATTCATAAAATATTTTTAATATCATTAGATAATACTAATTCCAGTAATGCTGGTATAGATGATCTAAAATTTGTTTGTCAACCTATTATTGGTGGTTTATTTTTTTTCATATTCGTTGTGTATGTCATGTTTTAAATTTAGGTGTTCATGATGAATTAAAAATTTTAGAAAATTATATTAAACCAATTAGAATTGTAAGTTCTTATTTATGATCGCATCCATCTATAATAAAACAATATGGTAAGTTTTCTAAAACTAATGGAATGAGACCTAAAAAATTTCCACGTGATGTACCAACACGTTAGAATTAACATATCAATTATTACAAGATTCATTTTAATCATTTTTTATACAAAATACTAATACCAATATATATTTATTTTCACAACATTAGAATATTTATAGTAGTATTTGTGAAATTTTACAAGTATTTAAGAATACAACCGAACAATTTTCTGGTGTTTATTATCACACTGCTCAATTAATTTTAGAAAATTTTTCTAATATAGTATCAAGTTTAAATGAACATATTAATAATTAATTTTATCTTCTTACATATTAGCTATGAAACTAAATGGGAAAAATATTTTTATTTTATTCCTAAAATTTATTAATTGTATTTACTTTAGACCCTAAATTTAAATTAGAAGTTTTATCAGAAATATTAACTTTATATTATGACACTTTAACTTCAATTAAAATTTTTTTTTTTCCTGATTCAGTTAATATTATATATAATATTAGAATTTATTTATATAATATTTATAATAAATATTATACAAAATATGAAATACAAACTAATATTTCTGAAATACAACAAACTACTAGTAGTAATTTAAAACTTATAAAAGTATAATTTTTATTAAAAGAATAGGCAAAACGTCCACGAGGATCTTCAAGTTCCACACAGAAACTTGAGAATTATTTTATGACTTCTTTTAATTTTAATAAAACAGACAGCGAAAATTTTGATATCTTAAAGTGGTGGTCACAAAAGGCTCAAAACTTTTCCGTCCTCTCCGTGATCGTCAAAAAAATTTTAGTTTGTCTAGTATCAACTGTTGTTATGGAGCATATGTTCAGTGCTGGCGGTAATATATTAGATGAACGATGATCAACTTTGTCTCCTAACTCATTGGAAGCCCAAGCATTACTCGACGATTGGACCAGAGCTGAGAAAAGAATCCAAGGAATGTAATGACGAAATTGAAGATTTTGACACCGAAAAAACTAATACAACAGGAACGGGAAATAGAAGTGAGTGACAACGCCACTGTTAAGGTAAAGATATAAAAGAACTATATATGCTTTGATTATCCTATACCTTAAGGGGATACGTAGGCAACTTAAATGAATGCAAGTCCTTTTCTTAAATAAATTTTAAAGTTTAAATTTTAATTTTTTTAATATAATAATCTTGAACTGTGACAAATCGTGAACCGAACTATGAATCGTAATTGATACGGTGCATAAGGCTAGACAGTCAAAAGTCAAAGAGACGTGACAGTCAAGGATAGTCAAAAGTCAAGGAGACGTGACAGTCAGAAGTCAAGGAGACATGACAGTCAATAGTTAGGGGAAAGAGGAACTTAGACCACCTCATGTCATCAGTCGCATAATTCTTTGTTAGGCACAAGCACGGCAGGTCCCCAGATCTGAGACGTAAGGGGCGCCCTGGATTAGTTCCTGACTTGCCCCTGATTGATCAGACTTCCCCAGCTCAGATCGTGTGAGCAAGCTGGGTACTTTCACTGAAACAACTCACGGCCGACCCTGCAGCTATTAAGGTGTGAAGGATGGGTTCCTCACTACAGTCTCAGATACAGATAACAGATAAAGCCCGGGTGGGTCTCCATGGCTCAGCCTCCTCATTAAGACTTAGGCGGGTCGCCACTACTCAGCCTCCTCATGAAGACTCAAGTCAGATGGTATCTCTGAACAGTCATCCCGAGTTATCTGTAGCTAAACCCGGGCGGAAGGGAAAGCGCTAAGTGATAAATAATGCCAGAGAATCATAACCTTTTGTCAGAGAATAACTGTCATGTGTCAAGGAATATTCTAGTGGTATGCTATCACCTGTGAATTGAACATTCCTTTCACCAATAGGAAGTCACCGTACATCTTCTCTCACCCGACATACTCTGACACCCGACATTCTCTAATAACATGCATGCTCTGAAGGTACACAGTGTCATATAAAAAGGGAGGTCCTCTCCTGTAGCTAGGTGCGCATACATTCACACTCATCTTCTATAGTTCTTTTTTCCTTCATACACTGTTCTTCTGGGGAAAAGGTACCTGACTTGAGCATCAGAGGGTCTGCGCCGGGGACTTTTTTCCTAGTTTCTGGTATCTAATGCTTCGTGTGCTTGTCTGAGTGTGAGCAGAGCCTAAATACCGCCAGTTTCTTCACCACTATCTTGAGTTCCACGTGGGGTTCATTCTTCCAGGTACATATACTAGGTGTGTAAAAGTCGTCTTTCTGTCAACACCCGCGCCATCTCCTTCGATTTTCGTCTGACTCAGATTCCGAACAAAATCAGTAATCATTTTGGACAGTTAAAGTTAAGAGTCGATCTACCAGAAACTGTTGAATTAACCATTCCAAACCGTAAAATTGTCGATTTTGAATTATGATCAGATCTACTTATATCACATCTTTATAATTTATTAGAGGCCAACCTGAAAATAACCCGGCAATGGTTTGACAAGGTCCTTTATACAGATGAGTTTCACTTAAAGTAAAAGGATTAAATATCAGTATAAAAAAATATGTATCCTTTTTATTGGTTTTCTCCAAAACCTTCAAAAATCATCTTTTAAAAATCTGCACAAAATAGTCTGTTCGTCTGTTATAACTCCGTCTATGGTTGATTCATACTTTTTATGAGTAGCAAATATAAAATTGTTTGTACATCTATGAGCGGAGATGTATGACATCGATATGGACGATCTAGTACAGTTAAAATATTTTTTCTAATCTCTTTCGTATATATATATATAGCTCTTTTATCTTTTTTTTTTATTACATGCAAGATTATGTTGGTTTGTTGAAACTAATATCAAGATGGTATTGGTATCATCCATTTTAGTGCTAGTTTATAAAAATTAACATCAAGATGATGTTAATTTCTACAAATCCGCACCATTTTAATGTTGGCACCACCAAACCAGTTTTATCTACCTTAATACTGGTTTGTAGAAACTAGCATCACTTGGTGCTAGCTTGTAGAAACTAGTACCACTTGGTGTTGGTTTCTACAAATTAGCCTTGTGATGCTAGTTTCTACAACCAGACTTGGTGTTGGTTTATAAAAACCTAACAATTTATACAGACCAACTCTAACGTTGAAGCTATTCTTTAATGACCAACACCACCTTGGTGCTAGTATGTACAAACTAGCACCAAGATGATGCTGATTTTTACAAACCAGTATCATGGTAGATGGTGCTGGTTTGGTGGTGCCAACACTATCTTAGTACTAGTTTGTAAAAATTAGCACCACCTTACATATAATTAAAGGAGAGAGAAAATAGTTGTTGAATGTAGATAAGAGAGGGATAAAAAAAAAAAAAGATTTTGACTGCATAAGTGCCCACATCGGGCATGCTATCATTCTTCTATATGTATATATTTAGTAGGTGTGTTGTTTGACCCACCTAACCCGCCATAGGTTGACTGGGTTGGGTATTTTTCAATCTGCTAAGATGATGGGTCGCCCCACCCCGCCCGCTAAATGGCCAGCCCGCCCCGCACGAGTCAGTCAGTCAGACATCTCTACTCATCCTAAGCATCCTTCACCACTGACCCCACAACGATCGAAAATTTAGATTAAATGCATTTAGTGGCTGAAAATTTTGATCACAAAATTTTAGATTGTCAATGCAATTAGCGACGGAATTTTTGGTCTACTCTCATATTATGCCCAATGTTTAGTCTCTAAGAGCATACTAGGACTAAGTTGGATTTGGCCTCCCCACACCAGGCCTATAATGTTCATTGATCAAAACTAAGGTTTAATACCAATCTACCTTCTTCTCACTTAATCTTATCGGACGGGTGCAAGTTTTTAGAAATTCAAATAGCCTAAATTCATTAGTGAGTTTCAGTGAAAATACATTAATTGACCTAAAAAGCTCAGATTATACTCATTTCAGGTCATGTGGGTTTCTAGGGTCACAAGAAGTCCAAAGGTGCCCTCTAATACGTATTTCAAGCCCTAGAGGTGCTCTAGTATTATTCTAACTTTCAGGTCGAACGCTTGGGTCAGGTCTCCTAAAGACCAAGACCAAGTTGGGCCTAATTTGTGAGCAAACCAGGATCAAGTTAGGTCGGTCTCCCCACACTAGTCTCAACTTGGCCGTGATCTACTCTCATATCTGACCCAATGTGGTCTTGGTATCAAGGAGACAAGGTTCAAGCTTTCTAGTTGAATACTTTTTTCTCCTTGGCACTATTAGGGAAGCCTAAAAACAATAAAGGAGGGCGCATTTGGACTTCTTGACACTTCAAAAACTCACATGACTTAGAATGAGTGTAATCAAAATTCTCTAGATCGATCAATGAGTTTTGATCGTGATGTGGATGATAAATAAGGATTCACATGATGGGCCCTTGACTCGTTCAACAGGGAGATCAGGTTGCTTGCACAAGGAGGACTTGGTCAACACAGGGATTATGATCTCTTAATAGGGGAGATTATAGGGTTCTCTTCTTGTAACCCTTTAACGACCCATTAATGACCCTTTAATGGGGGAAGATTCTAAGGTTTCCTCTCTATAAACATAAGGGAAAGAGAAGGTATGAAGGGGAATTCTCAAATTAAGTTTTTCTCTATTCTTCTATCTTATTTCGGCTATTTTCAAATCTCCATGCTAACTTAGACATCAGAGTAGTTTCGCCGGGTTCCTTCCGACGAATCCTTTGATGTTTGCTACTCTCTACAGTAAATCATGGCTCTATGGGAAGAAATCTAGAAGAAGACCTTGACGTCATCGTATTTTTATGTTAGGATGAATTTCTGCCCTCGTGTCATTATCGTGAGATTTTCAAACTGGAACAAATTGGTATCGTCTTTGTGAACATGAGGAAAAGACGTTGAGCTATCACTTTGATCATTTTCCCAAATCGTGCAATCGAAATATTTTTTGTGGGAGTAAAGACGTAACAAATGACAAGTCCAAAGATGCCGAAAATATGGAGATCTGTCATTTTTTCAATCTGATGATTTCTAAAAATATTAGTCTATAACGAAGGCGGCCATTTGCTTCATCACCATCTCCGTCGTCCCTGTGGTCACAACAGACAATTTTCTGTTACGCACTATTTGGGAGGAAGTGAGGGAAGGAGAGGGAATGGTAAAGAAGGGGAAGGGAAACTTGAAATCCTATTTGGGAAGAAGTGAGCTACGGAAAGGAAAGGTAAGGAAGGATAAGCTTTAACCTTCCTTACCCATGAAATGAAAGAATTTCTTACACCCCGATTTGGGGTGTAAGGAAGGGTAAAATGAATTAAAAAAAATTATATTCCAATTTTATCTCTGGTTTATTAATTATATTAATTCTAAAAATAATTATTTTAGGTATTCTTTGCATCATGACGAAAAACACTCACATCGTCCGACTAGCACCACCCAACGCTTACACTTCGTCAATGCTGACACCGACTTTGATGCTGACGCCGATGCTGATGCCGATGCCGACTTCGACGCCGACTTCGACGTCGATGCTGATGCCGACGCCGACGTTGACGCTGACACCGATGTAAACACCGACACCAACTTCGACACCGACATCCACTTCGATGTCGACATCGACTTCAACTTCGATGTCGATGTCGACGTTGACTTCGACGTCGATGTCAACACTGATGTCGATGTCGACTTTAACAAATGAGCTACAATTATTTGAATGTGTATGTCTTAACCAACAAATGTATGCAAGATGCACTGAGTTTTTGAATGCGTAAGTCTTTAATAAAAGTGAGGATAATTTTGTAACTTTATATATTTAACCTTCATTACCTTCACTTTTCTCCCAAACACAGTAACACATGTTACGTTAATGAACCTTCCCTCCCTCCCAAACAAGGAGAATATAAATACTTTACTTCCCTTCTCTTTCCCTCCATTTCCCTTCCGTTAATAAACCTTCGCTCGAGTAAGGACCTTACTCTAAATAATGTGTTGTATGTTCTGGAGATTCGGAATAATATAGTGTTCGGATCACTGTTAAGCAAGCACGACTTTCACATTATTTTTGAGCCAGACAGAGTTGCATTGTCCAAGAATGGAATGTTTGTTAGGAGAGGTTATGTATCTGATTGGCTATTCAAGCTCAATGTAATGGTCATTAGACCTAAGATAAATAAAAATGGAAGCCCTTCCACTTATATGCTCGAGTCTTCATATTTGTAGCATGGTAGACTAGGACATGTTAACTACGATGTGTTGTGTAGATTAATAAATATGCAAAGCATACCTGTATTCCACTTGACCCGAAACACAAGTGTAAGATTTATGTTGAAGCAAAAAATGATAAGGTCATCCTTTTAACATATTAAAAGAGGCAACGAACCACTCGAGTTAATTCATACCGACGTGTGTGACCTCAAAGGTACACCAACACATGGTGAGAATAAATACTTCATCACTTTTATAGATGATAACATAAAATATTATTATGTGTATCTTTTCAAAAGTAAAGATGAAGCTATAGAGAAATTTATACTCTATAAAAATAAGGTTGAAAACCAGCTTAATATAATGATTAAGGAGGTTCGAAATGACCGAGGTGGTGAATATGTATTATCGTTCATTGAGTTGTGCTGAACATGAGATCAAACATGAAACAACAACTCCTTATACTCCTAAGCAAAATAGAGTTGTTGAGCGAAAGAATTGAACTCTAAAGGAGATGATGAATGCTCTTCTATTGAGCTCTAGACTGCCAGAGTTCATATGGGGGGAAGTTATGTTAACAGCTAATTACCTTTAAATAAGGTACCCTGAAAGAAGATAGATAAGAGCCCTTATGAGTTGTGGAATGGAAGGCAACAGTCTTACAAATATTTATGAATGTGTGGGTGATTGCCAAAGTGTTGGTGCCTAATCCGAAAAGAATTAAGATATGACCAAAGACTGTTGATTGCAGATTTATTAGATATGCACAGAACAACAGTGCTTATTGATTTTTTGTGTATAAGTCACAAATACCGAAGATACACAAAAACTTGATAATAGAATTGAGAAATGTCTCATTTTTTGAGCATGTATTTGCGTATAAGATCTGAGAGGATGCGAGCTCCTCAAAACGGGCATATGAAACACAAGTGAAATGATGATGAGGAACCAGTGGAGGTTGAGCTTAGATAGAGCAAAAGAACTTGGGTAGAAAAATTCTATGAATCAGATTTTATTACTTTCATGTTGGAAAGTGGGCCCTGAAGTTACTCAGAAACTGTAGGTTCTTTTGATGGACCTCACTAGAAAGAGGCAATTGCATCTGAGATAGACTCTATCTTACAAAACCACACTTGCAAACTTATCTATCTTGCAACTTCCTAAAATAAACCACTAGGTTGCAAGTGGATCTTTAAGAAGAAAATGAAGTCAGATGACATAATTGATAAGTATAAAGCTAGATTAGTAATTAAATGATACCGACAACAAGAAGACATCAATTATTTTGATATGTATTCTTCGGTGTCAAGAATAACTTCCATTAGAGTATTGTTGGCTATTGTCGCTCTATGGAATCTCAAAATACATATGATGAATATAAAGACAACATTTCTAAATGAGGATTTAGAAAAGAAAATCTACATGCAGCAACCAGAAGGGTTTTTTGTGTCAGGATGGAAAAATGAGGTTTGTAGATTAGTGAAGTCATTATATGGCTTGAAATAAGTACTAAAGCACTGGCATGAAAAATTTGATAATGCCATAAAAGAATTGTTGGTGCGGGTAGCACGAACGATCACAGTCCTACAAGAATGTGGATTCAAGATTAATGAATATGGTAAATGTGCCTACATGAAAGTCACAGAGAATGGTTATTTTGTATCTATATGTAGATGACATACTTATCATTGAGAGTAATGATAAGATAATCAAATCCACTAAACATATGTTGAACTCAAAATTTGACATGAAAAACATAGGCCTAGCTGATGTGATTCTAGGAATCAAAATTCTTAGAACAACAGAAGGACTTGTTCTTAGTCAGTCTCATTATGTGGACAAAATTCTTGAGAAATTCACTAAGGGTGATACTGTGTCGGCACGAATGTTGATAGATACAAGTCAACATCTATCAAAAAATTGAGGTAAAAGTATCTCTCAGATAGAGTACTCTCAAGTGACTGGAAGTCTGATGTACCTAATGAGTTGTACACTACCAGACTTAGCCTACGTAGTAAGTAAACTAAGTAGATACACGAGTAATCCATGTGTTGAACACTAGAAAGGGATAACAAGAGTGCTAAGGTATTTGACATATACTCATGCATATGAACTGCACTATACGAAATATCCTGCTGTAATCGAAGGATATAATAATACTAGTTGGATATCTAACATAAAAGACTCTAAGTTTACGAGTGGATTTGTATTCACTCTAGGAGGTGCAGTCATTTCTTGGAAATCTTCTAAGCAAACGGTAATAACCAGATCCACGATAGAATCTGAATTTGTAGCTCTTGACAAATGCGGTGAAGAAGCTGAATGACTACGATAATTCTTAGAAGATATTCTGGGATGATCGAAATATGTGTCAGCAATTGCATACATTGCGATAGTTAATCAGCAATTGGTTAGGCACATAGCCATCTGTATAATGATAAGTCTAGACATATACATCATAGACATAATACCATTAGATAACTACTCTCAACGGGAGTTATCACTGTTGACTATGTGAAGTCAAAGGATAACCTAGCGGATCCACTAACCAAAGGGTTAAATAGAGAGTTAGTTACAAGCTATGTTGACTGTACATAGGACTTGATGTCATTGTCAGCGATCAGTGCAGAGGACACCCAACCTATGCTGAGTGAAGATCCAAAGAACTAGGTTCAAAAGGGCAATTAATTTGTACTAACTAGACACACTGTGGAGTAGCCAAATAAAATAGTGACTGGATCAGGGTAAGCCAATGGGTTTTTAATGATCAAGAAGAGTAGATGACTACTCTTGAGGGATCACCTATGTGAGAAATAAGTGAGGCCACTTCGAAGAGAATTTGAGGCACAATTCTTAGAGTTTCTTACAAAGCTAGGCGTGTTCATGACCAAGAACAAACACACACATGAGAACTGAGTTGTTTCAGGAAAAGTCTTGAGTGAGATGTGTCAATGCTTATAAGGAGGCTACGATCATAGATAAACAAAGATACACAAAAAAGTAGCAGAAGCTCTCCACCTGCGTTCCCTCTTCCTTTATCATGCAACTCCTGCTCGGCGGAGTGCTCGTAATAGCACTCGAGTACCACTCAGTTCACTATAACCACCGGTGCTTGGTGGAATCATGGTTAACCATTGTATCCAGGAAAACAGACAACCTGAGTAAACTTCGAAGCACATCTAGAGGTGGGTGA
>JBBMJZ010002216.1:0-12025 GCA_037833815.1 Zingiber zerumbet | reverse complement strand
GACTCCTTTGTGCTCACTGTACTGCAAGTGGAGCTTTCATCGAAGAGTGAAGAATTGTCACTGGCAGAATCATTCTGGTGACCATAGAGATCTGATCGATATGGATATAAGTATTCCCCATAGTCAGAAACTAATGAGCCACCAGGCTTTCCTTTACTGTCCCTCGTGATCTTCCTTGCTTGTTGTACAAACTCATGAGCCCTCGCTTTCCTCACAGAACTTGGAGCACGAGGCAAACACCTAGTTAGAAAGACATTTATCTCAGAATTCCAAAAACTCGAAAATGAAAATGCAGCTTCAGTCAATTTTACTCACCTGGAATAAAGAAGCATATATGCACCTTTTGACAAAACCTTCTCAATTTCCACAGGCTTTACCTGTACCAATAAAACGTTGAGATCCGAGGGCCATTGATTATTGGGTGCACATGTTTGCCAGTGAATGAATCCAGGACATTGGTTATGTAGACATATATACCACCATTTTATGAAGAAAAACCGACACATTTTACAGACTGACAATTTCAAGAATTTACTTTTCAATTATCTAACAGGCATACTCATCATCTTATATTGACTAACAAGGCATATTAAATGGAATTATTCCAATCCCAAATCAAATTGAAATAGTTGATACGGAATTCAGATAACTCTAACAAAAGTCTACACCTCTATTAAATGCCACAGTCAATTTTCTCAAAAAGCAAAGCAAGCAGATTAGGAATTAATAGAATATACCTTGCTATCATCAATCTCATACCACATGCCTTGTCTATCCTTCACATAGCAGATGTAGTGACCAGAAGAGGAAGTGTTAGTGACATTCAAGTGAACAATTATCGCATCAAGCCGATAAACAGGGGATTTGTCATCGCCACTCATATAACGTGCTAAATCGAGATATTCAGGAAACTGGATAGCTTTGTTGATCTTGCAAAAATTATCAGACTGTAACAATACCACCAGAGAGTTACAAAACACAAGAAAACAAACTCTTGTTGAACCAAATCCTGAATGTCAAACACAAAAATGATTTTATGATTCATTACCTGAAATCTTTTCAACACAATGGTGAGGACATTAGGAGCCTCCAATATTGTCAATTTCTTTTTTGCTCGCTCATAGGAGTTGCATCTGTCAGCCAGAATCATCATGCACATTAAGAATCAAGTAATAATTGAATTTTTCTTAAAAGTAAAAAGGAATGAACCATCCAAAGAAGACTGTTTAAAATGTATAGAAACATTTCGTCCGACAAAAATTAATAGATTGACCATATAGAATGGTCATGCTCAGCACAATCATTTATAAACCATGAAAAAAATCAACCTGTCACACTTATATTTGTTTTCCCCATCCAAAGTTTCTGACAATGTAAAACGAAGTAGTGCTTCATCAAGAGTTGAAATATCGCCACCTATCTCAACAGTGAGATCCATCATCCGTTCACAATGTTCAGACTTGCCCTTGCATCTAGCACATCGTAACTGCATATTTATCATCCACCATTAACCATATCCAGCTTTAATAACAAGATTAGAATTTCAAATACAACTGTTAATTATCACATGAAGCTAATCTACTAAGTTACTTTGGATTGCAGATAGCCACCAAAAGTTTGTTGTATTAGTGTTGTCTCCTCTGCCAATAATCCATCTGGTTTTGCTACAGCTTCCTTTAAGCAAATAGACTGCATGACTTCAATAGAATACCTGAAATAGAACACTTAATAGATGCCTACTTAGCATTTAAGAAAAAGGAAATGTTTACTTGCTAAAGTCCATCTTGAGATCAAATATTTTATAATTGCAGAAATTCAGTTTAGCTTTCAGTTTGCGAAGTACTTTGTAATAGAGGATACTCCACAATAGTTTAGCAAACCAAACACAAAAAAGTTAAATTCTAACAGCACCAAATAGGGAGGAGCAGGACAATCAAGACTCAGTTTCCTAGATATGATCAAATGAGGATTTATATACTTGGACCTTTGAATTGGATTTTAAGACCGTAAGTCTATAATTCAGTGAAATCTTAATATATACCTTATAATAAAGTAGAAAATGTAATACTAATGTTTCTTGTAAAGTTCATTACCAATGATTTCTAACTATTTATGATGTATGCTCAATATGTGTTTAAGCAACTTTAAACACTACATGTGATTTTATGCTACTGAAAATTGATAGTATCAAATATTAATCTCCGACATGAGTTAAAAAATAAATGTGTATATTATACTATATTATATATGCATGTATACAAATGCATATATTAATATATTGCTATATTTGCTATGTGTTAGTTAAGGCACTTGTCAGATCATGATTACATTTGTTGAAGTACTTTGGAGCTGAATCCTTCTTGGAGACATTCAGGACATGTATTGGAAAACGACCTCATTTTGTCATCTATTTTCACCAGCTTCTGCTTTTAACTTCTCCAGTCTCACATCCTTCTGTTCTTAATCCTAAATTCTACTCCTTTATCCTTCTCTCTTGACCTAGGCTTGGTCCAAGCCCACAAGTGCATGGAGCCGACATTATAACCAAATCACGACTTTAATTACCATGGAAGTGAGAAACATTAACTCACACTGTACATCCCCATGTGTGGAAAGGCCATTGCCCTAATTTGTGGTGCAGCATAAGAGTCAGACGTTAGCCAAGTAGCATGAGAAAGATATGCAAAACATAAAACCTTAATTGAGTAGAATTGAAACTATCTCTAGAATGTATCGTAGATTTATTTCATGATTCATTCTTTTCATAAATTATGAAGCTCAAATAAGAAGAAAAAGTATTCACAAAGCAATACCAACATTTTGCATCCAAAGAACCACAGCACAGGAAACCAAGCAAACAGAAATGTGATTATTCCAAACCATGACTCAGTGATCCAAATTTATAAATAGAGTATTATCGAAGAGAATGAAAATAGTAAATAGAAAAAATATAATGTAGGCTCATAGAGTTCATATCAACATTCATGATTCATCATCTAGATTTAGTCATTACAAATCATGAATTTATGACCCAAATTTTACAAGAGATTGCTATTTCATGTGCTAGGATAATAATAACCAATTATTCTAAAAAAAAAAAAGAAAAATACATAGCCATATGATAGATTTTATGTGCATACCATAACACTATGCTTATGGTGTTTATCTCAACATTAATCATATTGGCTTCAATCAGATGAGAGAATCCAGGTAACTGAGGATTAGTATTCAGCAACTTTGTAGGGCATAATGGCATTTAAACTCACCTTAAGAATTCATGGGCATCTTCCTGCTGTCCATGACCAAACTTACTTCCAATGTTCTGCAAATGAGACAGAATTCCAATTGGAGATAAAGGAGACTTCCTTTCCTTTGCATTCCTCACAAGGTTTTCAAGTTCACATGTAAAACACCATTCCTGCTTTGAACCTACAATAATTGTACAAAAGATATTTAAAAGGTCATTCTTCAAGCGAAACAAAAAAATTAAAAAAGAAATAGGGTATGAGCATACATATTCTAGAATGAAAACCTTCGATAAGATATGCAGTCAATGGCCGAGTAAATACCAAACACTGGAGAACTGCATTAGCATAGCAACTGCATCAACAAAAAAAAATGTAAGAACATCTGCTGTAGATCATACATACACCAAAGAAAGTTAATGCATTTTAAGTATAGTAGTCCTAAAATGTCCATTATGCATTAAATATCCAGGTAGATGACACACCAATCAAAAGCCTATGAATTGTGAAATGAAACATGCATAAGTGGTTCATGTCTTTATTTTGTGGACATCAAAGATGGATAACATGAAGAAAGTTGAGTAGAACAATTACTAGCAATAACTCCCAATATTTCTAGTAAATTTCTTATTAACATTTAAGTAAAACTCTTCTTCAGTATCAATGATCTTGATTGAGCACATTAAATTAGTGTCTTAGGCAACTAGTAGATCAACAACTTATATTACTCAAACTCATACAAACACAAGTATCCAAGACGAGAATGGATCCAAGACAAGTCAAAAGGGACACAAATTTTGGACACTAGAAAGAGGACAATGTTTTTTTTTTAAACTTATTAGCATATATATATATATATATATATATATATATGCCCTCCCAACAATGTGAGCAACCCCTCTCCTGAAACAGTAACAGTCCCTTCTCTCTTCTTGTGTAATGCTGCTTTGTCTTCCTCGGCGAGACACACAGGAGATAAGTCTCCTCTTCTAATTCTTCTTCTTCCTCGTTTTACTTCCACTCCTATTTCTCCCTTACATTACCCTTTGGGCAACTGATTCATCCTTTGCTCAAGTTGTCTACGGAAATGCATGGATTTGTTTGTTGGAAACATTTTTCACAGCAGTACCCGTGTCGCATCATGTGGACATAGGTATGGGATGTTGATGTGAGAATCGATGAAGATCATAGAGCTAGCAGAGGTGAAGAACGTATGAACTGAAAATGAAAAAAATCCTTTGCTCTTTCATGTTCTTTGCAAGACAAGCAGAAATAATAAATATATGAAACAAAAATCCAAGCACTAACACAATAGAATTTGTATGGTTCAAACTCTTTGGTTCCTACTCCATGACCTATGAACTATTAAGATGAATCACCCATTTGAAAGCAACTATCTTTCTCCTTATCAGAGGTGGAAAAACCTCGTGCAAAAATATTCTTTACAATAAAGATAAAATGCAAAAAATTAACAACTGTATTAAAAGATCAAGAGTTTAAAGGTATAAATCTTAAGAAATAAAGTTGTGGAGATCCTTGATAATGATGGCTCTGTTGTTCCTGATTGAGATCCCCTTACTCCTCTATTTATAGTCACTATGCTTGGAAAAGCTTTAATGAGTTGTTCTTTTACTCTGTTTAATTCCAATTAACTCATCTAATCAATTAAAACGTTGATCACGGGATCCTTATCTAGCAGTTTTTATCTTCCAGTAAACACAAATCTATCCTAGGCAATTGAATAACTATCAGTCAACTCAACTAGATAAGGTCTTCTCTTTGAACGATCTTATTTTTCAAAATACAAATAGTGCTTCAGTCGACTGATCAATTGACTAAACTCAAACCAATCAACTGAATCACTTTTAGTCAACTCAGCTTGAAATAAAATAATTTTATTTGCAAATAGAGTATCATGAGGCAACTACCTAGTTGATTAATTCAACTCTCTAGTCAATTTATTATCGACTAACCCTAAAATACTTTATTTCTTGTCGAGTTTATGCCTTAGTAGAAATCTACTAAAAACCCATGATTACTTTTTTTTTTGTAATTTCTCACATCTCACTAAGATGATCTCAAGTTGTTGCAACCTTGCCTTGCCTAGGAGTTCACCACCTAACAAATCCTCAACCTTGTCAAAATTGTCGACCCAACTTAAGGCCCTTCATCCTACGTCGATCTCTGACAGATCTCTAAGCCATCCAGTCAAACCAACTTAATTGTGCAAAGTTATCAACCACAACTCAACCTCATCAAGGCACATCAACTTGGCCACGTTTAGTCAACAAACACAACTCGAGCTTGTCAAGGCATAAGCTCGACAAGCTTTGTGTGCATCCTGCCAAATTCATGCACACATGAGTAACACAAATAAACCTACCTTAAACCTTTTTCCAAACATAACAAAACATCTTAGTGGAACATGACCACTTAGGGCATGATTGCACTAACATGGAAGGAAACAAGTCCAATCATAACAATCAACCACTACAAGCTAAAATTCACACAATATGGGCTAGGATTGGTGAATCTTCTAAATAATATTTTATTGGTTCAGCAAATATTATACTTTCTTAAGTTAGCTCCAACTATTTGGGGTTAATAAGAATCCTCTAACTTTGTTTAGTAGGTACATATGAATCTCAGATAATTCTTTGGCATATTGCAACAAAAAATAGATTGAACTCATCAAGCTAGCCCATCTGGTTAGATAAGACAACCAATTGAACAAATCATCAAAGGTAAGATATTTAGAAGGGCTCAAAATAAAAAAATGGTACCACAATTATAACTCATGCTAGTCTTTTCCAATGAATGACTAAAGGCTGAATGCTACTATTGGTCAGACTAACGTGTTACAACAGCACTAGCAATAGCTTTTTATTTTATTTTCACAAGAAACTCACATCATAACTTTGTGTGGCAACCATTAAATTTGCTAATTAACCGACCCCAGTACACCCGTGTCATGACTAGGCATCAGCACTAAGTGACATGTCCATTTTGCACAGCAATTCACTCAAATAGTTGACAGTGAAACTCAAAAACTTATTTGATTGGATAAGATATAAGAAATGGTAAGACAAGGTTGCAGGAATTTTAAAAAATTGGAACCAACAAGGCAAGTAAGAGCCAGAGGAATTGTTATAATTTGTGGGCATGCACTAGGTTTATACCTATTTCCACAATTAGTAAGACCACAGGGCTGCAAATCAACCTTGTCAGAGTTGTAGAATTTGATGAAAAGGTCATATGGAAAAAGCATCTGCAAAGTTAAAAGACTAAGTTTGAGCAATCTAAAAGTATGCATGTCTTTCTATACCTTTATGTAAATTTAAAAGAGCTACTTACCAACTCCGAATAGTAGTGCCTTGAAACTTTAGAAGATGTTCTATGAGCATTGCCATTTAAGGATGATTCATAGAGTGAAAAAGACCGAGTAACTCCATTAGTAGAATAGTGATCTAAAGTAGCTGCAGAGGATCTGGAGGTTTTGGGATTTATGGGCTTTACTTCAGTGCTTCGTCCATTAGCAACATATCTTGAGATTTTCTTGTTTGAAACTAGAGTCCCATTGTTTTCCAAGTTAGATATAGCTTCTGATGATGAGGATTCATGAGAATAATTTTCAGATATCGAGTATGCACTTGGATGAAACCCGTTACCAACCCTCACACATACTTCATTGCTTGCATGATCAAGTGATGAAGTCGCTTTTAAGTCAGATGTGCCACTAGGAATCAAATCATCCGCCTCTACTTTAGATGTAGATGGAATCTCCCTTGAATGATCCGAGAACATACTGTTATTAGCCAAAGAATTTGACCTAGCAAGTTCAGGAGTTGAAGACATTATAGTAGTTCCATTGCCAGTGTCAGCTACACTTCCAAGGCCACTAGTAAAAGATGAAGATTCTCCTGGCCCAGCAATATTTGGAAGTGATTTGCCATCATACCAGGCATCATTAGGAGAATTAATGGTATGAGAAAATGTCAAATTAGCGGATATTATTGATGGAGCAGAGAATGAATCAGAAATGTTTTTCTTCACAAGAACATCCTTAGAACTAATACCTTCATTGTGGACCCCATTAATATTATCCATAGAATAAGAGGATATAGATGCAGCAGACCGCTGAGAAAACCTCTCAACTTCTTCAGTACCCTCTTTGGGTTCTAGCATCTTCTCCGCTAAACCAGACTGTTCAGATTGAACTCCTTCAAGACCCAATTCATCTTCCCTATTATACTTATCACTAACAGGTGGAGGTTGGCATTCGTCCTTGTGACCTCGCCTCCAATGAATAATCTGACACTTACCAGAGCTGCAATGATCATTGGATGAAATATAAACCATGTGAATTTACATTGCTCTATGTTTTTGCTGAAAGAGAAAGTAACATTTTAAACTAATAGGAAGTAGGAAACAAATGCAAATCTTCAGGTTTTGAACATCAATATCCAACATAAACAGTATCTCTTTTCAGACCCCAAGAGGCATAAATTAATTCAACCGATGCAAAATCGTTGAATCAGCAATACCAGTTAGATTAAGGAAGTAAAACTAATTTTTTGTTCCTTAACATAACTAAGTCTCAAAATAAAGTTTTCTATATACATGCATCTATGGTATAATTTTGTATTTAGTGGCACATTTTCTATTACATCATGTAACAAGGATTTCTTTTTAAAAAATGAAAAAATTAAAAAAATGAAAAAATTTCCTCTTTATCAATGTGATGTATACACCAAAACCATGCAGTTAAAGCTATCTCGAAGAATTAGAAAAGCAATAAAGATAAGGGATCAAAGCTAGCAAAAGAATTGTTGGTGCAATTGGGGAGATTATGTGTGCAATCGATCTCTAAGAAGCTTGATTTAAGGGGAGGCTGTTAGATACAACCATACTCAAGTTGGGCTCTTTTTGATGTCATTGATGAATCCATTGGCATATTGTTTAAGTTATACAAAATATGTTGGAAAAAATTAATATGACATTTTTACTTATGCCACAATCTTGATAGCAACTAAAGGTGTGGATGGGCCAATTTAGTAGGAGAAAATCCAAGAACACACTCCTGACAAGTAAAGTCCCAACAGGTCAAGGAAAGGACTAAATGTTTGGAAAAAAATCTTGGAAAGTGAGCTCTTAGCAAGTTGAAATTTTGACAGGTCAAGGAGGATTAAATGTCTACTAAGGAGAAATTAAATGTCTAGCAAAAAGTTCAGAAAGTGAGCTCTTGGTAGTTGAAGTCTTGACAAATCAATGACGACCAAATGTCCGGCAATAAATCATGAAGAATAAGCTTTGGCAAGTCGAAATCCCAGCAGGTCAAGAAGATTGGATGCTTGGCATGAAGTCCTAAGTAGGAATGGCGGTTTGAGATCACAAGGTGGATCTCCTGATAGGTTCGGCAAATGCTGAAGATCATTTTTGTGTTGGAAGAGATGCTTGTCTCGAAGAAGGCTTGTCAAGGGGGTCTTGAGGGATGGAGCATGATTAGCATAAAGACATGTGAGATGAATGAGAGTGCTTTTGGGTAGAAACTTTTCTACTTAGGCACATATTTGACTAGAGAATATGTAAACAAGTGTTCTAGGTCAAAGCTAATGAATTTATTTAAGGTCAAGAAAGTTCAATCGACTAATATGCATATTTTGCCAATTGGTTAGTTGTGTTGATGATTTAGTCAATCTGGCTTAAATCCACTGAATGGTAAAGTAGTCAATTGAAGTAGCTTGACTGTTGAGTCAATTTATATGGTTGAATTTGATTGAAAATGATCGTTTGACTTTATCTCTACAAGATAAACTCCCGGAAGAGGACATGAGTCAACTGAAGACAATTGAAATCGTGTCAATAGTGAAAGAGTCAAAATTTATCCAAGTGACTCAACTAATGATGCAGTCGTCTGAAGATCAAGTTACAAATCTATCTAGATCAATTGACTAAAGGTATAGGTAATCTGACCTAGCCACCAACAAAATCAATCACAATCCAAAGGGGGCAATCATGGATCAAACAACCGTGTTGAAGGTTGATCCAGAAGAGTTGAGTGGAAGACAATTGAGACAACTAAAGGGTTAAATAGTCAATTAACAATAAGTTTGAGTCGACTCGATGAGCATTAGTTTCATGGATAGGGTTTCGAAATTTAGTTGTTCAGTCAACTAAAGGAACACGTAGTCAACACAATCACCAACAAAAGTAATCGCAATCTAAATGAAATAGTCATGGATTAACACATTGTGTTGAAGGTTATCAAGAGGAGTCGAGTGGAAGGCATCTGAGTTGACTAAAGGGTTAAATAGTCAAAATAATAGGTTCGAGTTGAACAACGTTCGCTGCTGCAGACAGGTTCCAAGATTAGTGGTTGAGTCAACTGTTAAGGTTGATTCAGTCGATTTATGGCAATTAGTTTCATAATATAAATATCAAGCAAAGACACTACAACTAAAAAATTTGTTGCATCACATTTGCAACTATTTCTCATGTTCACTGCTTCCCATTTGTTGATATTGTGCTAGACTCAATCTACAAAGGATCTTTTCAATTAGTGGATTCTGCCCAGCGCATCATTACTAAGGTCTTGAATTAGCAAGAGCATTTGAAAAGAATTTGAATTTATAAGTTGCTCCTATTCATCACAATCTCAACAAGAATTAAGTAGGTGTCTAAATGACTGGATATCTTGCTTTTAGAATTAGTTTTTATGGGTCTCCACTAAGAAATAGATCTTTTCTTATATGTTAAAATGATAGAATGAAAATTGTTTGACTAGCTTAACCTAGTTGAGGTGAAACTAGTTGTTGATTATTACCATCTTCATATGAAATGAGAGTCTGCTTTATGATTATACTACATGACACCACATAGTTCCACTTCATTCCAGAATTTAAAAAAAAAATGCATCAATGTAGAAGAAACAGATTCATGTTGACTAAGAGGACCAGCTTCAAGAGATGTAAGATTTGCAAAGAGTAGATACGAGCATGACAAAGTTATGTATACCTACATCTGAGCGCAGAGTCTTATTTGTAAACCATATATCGACGTAGCTTACTCAACAATTAAAAAAAGCTAGCAGAATAGTTGTTCTGCCATAAACCCAAATGAGGTCAGGGAGGATTGATGTTGTTCTATATAAAATATAATGTTGCATGTTGTTAGTCATCATAAGTTTAGATCCGATATAGCTGATCTAATCCAATAAAAAAGATTATGGCCACAATCTAATTGAAAATACAAAAGCAGTCCTAAAATTGTCCTAAATAATATTAAAAAATAACAACTGCATTAATTGCACACAATTTCTTTTCAATTTAATAAACATTGATTTTTTAGACACAAAAAAGGGCCAAAAATATTCAAAGTTTGAAATTTGGCATGGTCTCAATTGTTTTCCCTCTCTTCACATTAGAACAAATGAATATCTGGATCAAGGAAGAAAGCAGCGCTTCACCTTAATAATGTAGGAGTAGCTAGTCTAGAAAGATAAAGGATTTTTCAAGGCTAAATATGAGCATGGCACCGGCAGAACCAACAATGAGAATTATATAGAGAGGAAATAGCAATACTTGTATAATATGTATCCTGATGTCTCTAACTCAACACTTGTCAATAAGCTACACAGACATAAAGCTAAATGAGGTCATAGAGGCATTTGATATATGAATAACATTGACACATGATGCAGCATATCTTGATGGACCTATTTTATTTTCTACCAATAGAGCCCAGACCAGTGCATGACGCTGATAAGTAAGAATTAGCTTAAGAATAAGCTTCAAGATATGAAAACCAAGCGCCTAATTTCACGTCATTATTCAAATCAGAAAAAATAGAGGAGACAATTTCTCCTCCCTCTGATCAGATAAATGGGAGTGCAGATTGTAAGGAGTAACAAATATGTCTTCATCCTTACTAATCAACAAAGAAATGTGCCACGCTTTATTCCACTGGCACCTCTATGACAACAGAGTTGGTTTCGTTCAGGATAGCAAATTAGGGCAGAAGCTCTCTACTCTGACAGATACGTTGAGCAAGGTTTTCCTTAAACTCCAAATTAGCATCTTTACAGTCTTACTCGGTCATAGGTAAAAAAAGATTCCAAAACCCACAAAGAACAGCATGAATAAAATGATTAAATTTCGTCAAAGAAAGAAGGGGAAAGGGACTCAATTCTACCTACCAATATCTGACAATCTTGCAACGGGAACATCTCGCCGTGGCGAAAACAGAGCACACAGCACATTCCGGCAGCGCCGAGGGCTCCTTAGCAACGTAAGTAGAATAAACACCAGCAGCTGATGTGGCCGAGTAGGATGCCATGGCTTCCATCTCCGCGACGGCGGCCTCCTGCGCTGCGAGCAGCGCCAACCGCCGGACCTCCGCCTGCCTCGCCTCCGCCAGACGCCATTTCTGGTGCACTAGGAACGCAACAACGGGCCCGACGAGGAGGACCAGAAGCAGCGCCGCTCCCGAAAAACCTAGATCGATGTAGAGGCGCATCTATCGCCGCCGCTCGCCAGCAGACAGCTCACGATCACCGACCTACTATGCTGCCCAAGGCGGCGCTCATACATCCCCTGCCACCCCACAACCGACGCCCCAAGATTGCGATGGCCGGATCTCGAGACAAAGACCCCCGCCCAAGTCGGCCAGCAGCTGGTGTACGTTAATGAAACGCGAATGGGGAGGAGAGAGAAAGAGAGACGGCGAGAAGTTGAATCACATTTTTATTGGCTAGTTAGTCAAGTGGGGGAGGAGACGGTGAC
>JBBMJZ010002201.1:0-12026 GCA_037833815.1 Zingiber zerumbet | reverse complement strand
GTAAATCATCGAATCAATTTATAGTCAACCGCCAAGTTGATTAAGGGTGAAGGGTTTTTTTTTTCGAGAGCATGTGCCCGTTGAGAATTGAATAATACTATAGTAAAAGATGATTATGCCCACCTTACGTGGCCCTCATAGTTCGTCCCCAAGTTTTGTAAAGGGAGGTAAGTTACGGAGTCAATTTATAATTGACCGCTTAGTCAGCTAGAGGGTGGGAAGAGTTATTTTTTCCGAGCACATATATCCCTCAGGAAATGATCATGTTCCGGTATAGTAAGTTCGACAAACTGAGCAACAGAGTAAATAATATTATAGTAAAAGGTGAAAATCCGTCATCCCAATGATCTCATACGGTCACCTCCATATAACCATATGTGAGGAGGTAAATCAAGAATATATAGTTGACCATTACGAAAGAAAATTGTTCATTCAACTTTATCAAAAATCGACTCGTACCTATTATAACAAATTCTACCTTATAATAATCAACCTAACCTTACGTCGGGAACAACTGGATAAATAATATTGATAGCAAAAGATAGAATCCGTCACTCCAGTAACCCCATTACGAAAGAAAATTATTCATTCGACTTTATCAGAAATCGACTTGTACCTATTGTAACAAATTCTACCTTATAATAACCAACCTAATCTTACGTCGGGAACAACTGGGTAAATAATATTGATAGCAAAAGATAGAATCCGCCACTCCAGCAACCCCACACGGTCGATCTTATGACCATATGTGAGGAGGTAAACTGGGTAAATAATATTGAATCTTAGTCACATGACCCGGTGAAATATCATTTTGTACCTCCATTGCATTAAAACTTCTTAAAATAATAGAGAATAATAATGTTTTTAAATAAGACATACAATTTGATTTAATATCTTCTAGTACTTAATATTTCTATCAAGAAATAAGTATAGTTATTTCAATCTAAAAGTAATTAACACTTCAATTGTTTCTGGCAACATCAACACTCTAATTCAATCTTTGCTATATAAAATAATTATAAATTAAAGCCTCAAAATATAATAAAATAAAATAAAATTTAAATGTTAAATAAAATAAATATTTAAGTATATATAAAATTAAGTATATAAAATTGAAGAAATAATTACAAACTAAAGGGAGTCGTCAAAAGCTCGAAAAATCCTTCCTTTGCGAGCTGCTAAATTCTTGACAAGATGACAAAAGATACCCTTGCATGACATTGATGGATTGACAGAGACATGGGCATTGGCGTCTTTTCAACCACCCTGTTCTTCACGGGCGTTCCGTATTCCGCCATGGGAATGGAATCCCAAGAGCCAAAGCAAGACTACTCCTGTACAACCTGCTGACCCTTCATCCCCTCTCTCTTTCTCTCTCTGTCCTCTGTTCTGTTTGCCTGCACGCTGCCCCTCTCCCCCAGTATTTGCGGTTCCACTCGGATGCCACCACCTCCTGTTGCTGCATTGCATGCGTCGCACACTATGAGAATGCCCAGCCAACTTCCGAGCAGTCAGTGGATTGATTGATTTGAGTTGATTCCCTGGAGCTTTCCGCCCTCCGTGACTAGCTCTATTTCCAACCCGGTCTGCGCCAACTCACAGTAGAAAGGGGGCTGAGGAAGACAAAAGGTGGAAGACAAGGACTTGCCTGGTTCTCTTTGGAGGACTTGGTGTGCCATTATTTTTTTTTGTTGTTGTTCCTTCGTTCTTTCTTCCAATTTCTGTGCCTTTAGCGTCGAAGGTGCTTCTATTTGATTTCCTCTTGGTGTTTGTGGAGATCAGAGCCTTGGCCTTATGAAGACGAGTGCTGTGAGTACTTCTCTTGCCCTTGCTATGCTCTTAGAACTCTTTTCGTCAATTGTTGAGTTTTATTTCCTTTGCTGCAACTTAGTGGCCAGATCTTCCTGATCTGCGTTCTGAAAGATGAGATTTTTTTTTCTCCCCTTCAAATAATTATATTATCTTCTCGAGGAATAATTCTTCTTTTATGTAGATCAGATCCATCCCTTATCTGGATTTCTCGATACAAAAATGTTAACTGAAGCTTTACAGTTCAACTCATTGCAAATCCAAGTTACCGGATAACTTTTTTATTATTTTAGGATTGCCAGATCCCCATTGTTGCTCCTTGATATGATTTAAGAATTTATCTTCTTTATCACAAACTATCTATTTTCTTGTTTTTGGAAACTCAAGGATGAAAAATCCAAGTCGAATTAAACCTGCCCTGCTTGTATATTGCAATATGACTAGGGTTTGTATAGTTGATTTTGCCCAATCTGCTCTTGAATTCTCCTAGTAGCTAATTGGAGCATAGAAAAATGGCATGCATTAGGCCTTATTGTATTACTAATTGCATCCAAGTGACCTATGAAATTTTCATTCAGGTATTAAGAATTCTTCTGGTTCTTGCAACTGTTGGCCAGTTCTTATGGACTGCAATGGCCAGTTCATACTGCAAGGAGATGGGATCGAGCACTTATAGGCCTCACAGTGTCACGGTGACGGAGTTCGGTGCCGTAGGCGATGGTGTCACACTAAACACCAAAGCATTTCAGAATGCTATCTTCTACCTCCATTCATTTGCCGATAAGGGCGGGGCACAGCTATTTGTGCCTGCTGGGAAGTGGCTGACGGGGAGTTTTAGTCTCATCAGCCATCTGACTCTCTCACTGGATGAGGATGCCGTAATAATCGGGTCCAAGGTGAGCTAAACCTTGTACAAAGATGTGTTTACAGAAATCAGTAGTGTAATCAGCCAAATTCTGATGCAAAGTCGTCTATTGCCTTGGTGTGACATTGTGCATTCTGTTTTGGAATTAATTAACCCAGATTGCCTTCAACAGGACCCTGTTGATTGGCCGATCATTGATCCATTGCCATCGTATGGCCGCGGTAGGGAGTTACCAGGCGCGAGGCATCAGAGCCTCATTCATGGATCTAACTTGACTGATGTGATTATAACAGGTGAGCATACTTTACGAATGAAGCTTGCCCCTCGACTTAGTATCAATGAGAGTTTTATGTATAGCTGAGCTTCCATCTATTCTTGTTGTTTACTATTATGTTACAAACTACTACATTGTATAGTTTACCGAAATGCCACCATTGTTTGAAAAAATTGAGCTGATTTAAGCATGAACTTGCTGCAGGTGGCAATGGGACTGTTAACGGCCAAGGCAGTGTTTGGTGGGACTGGTTCAGGAATGACACTCTCGACTACACGCGGCCGCATCTGATAGAACTGATGTATTCAACTGGAGTGGTCATCTCAAATCTTACTTTCACTGATTCGCCATTTTGGGCCATCCACCCTGTGTATTGCAGGTATGTCTCTCCTATGATTTGAATTGTTTCTCTTGTTAGCATCTTTCGGTCTATGCACGAGTGGAGGTTTACATCGTTGGGAAGACTTGAGACTATTTTTACTGGATTAACAGCCAAGTTCTCATCCAGAATGTCACAATCCTCGCGCCATCAGATTCACCAAACACTGATGGGATAGATCCAGGTAAACTGAAAAGCCTATGACTTGAAAGTTTGATTTGGGTATCAGTTTGAAGTATAATGCTGATTATAATCAATTTCAGCTACTTACTATATTTAATACTTCAGATTCATCTAATAATGTCTGCATTGAGGACTGCTACATCAACACCGGCGATGATCTCATCGTCATCAAAAGTGGATGGGATGAGTATGGCATTGCCTTTGCTCACCCAAGTTCCAACATCAGCATTCGACACATCGTTGGTGCAGCTCATTCTGGTGCTGGGATTGCTTTTGGCAGTGAGATGTCAGGTGGCATTTCAAATGTGCAGGTAGATGGCGTCTCTCTCTTTGACTCCCTGTATGGAATCAGAATAAAAACATCCCCTGGGCGCGGAGGATATGTCAAGTACATTCACATCTCCAACGTCGTCATGAGCAGTGTTAAGACGGCCATCGGTATAACGGGACAATATGGAGAGCACCCGGATGACAATTATGATCCAAACACTCTTCCAACTATCGACATGATCACCATAGAAGACATTGTAGGAACAGATATTAATGTTGCTGGCTTCTTGCAGGGTATTCAAGGGGCTAACTTTAGCAACATTTGCCTATCGAATGTGGACCTCTTAGTCATCTCAAAATCTCCATGGAACTGTTCTTACATTGAAGGCTTTTCTAACTCGGTTTCTCCAGAATCGTGTGAAGCACTCAAAAATCCCTATCAAGCATCACTTTGTTACACAACTGAGCATTTAGAGCATTGCAATCTGGTGCAAATTCTTTGAATTCAGTAAACAATCGAAACCTTAATCTGCAACAGGATGTTCAGTTCTTTACAGAGTATGATACAAAGAGATTGTTTTGTTCATGGACCGACATTTGTGTGTAGCCTTCAGCTGAGATTGGCAATGTCTTTAATATCCAAAAAAGTTGAAAGTGCAGGGAGGTCTTCTTGCCCGTGTGAAAGTCGATGCCTGTTTCGATTTTATGATTATATACGAGTGAAGGAGTGATGTAAAAAAATGGCAATTTTTTCCCCATGTTTCTTAGTTTGTTTGACCAAAATTTGGAAAGGTGAAGCTTCAAATGTTCTCTAATAACAACATTTTAACTGACTGGATCACTCTGCAAGAAAGATCACAAATTTTACTGATGAAATTTGGAATAAGTGTTTCAGCATTTACTCTTATCTTAGTTTGCAATAAAAGAGCTATGGATCTTTCGCTAGTAGAGGCTTACAATAGTGCAACATCACCAAAACATTAAAGAAATAAATGAAAGCTCATCCACTTGAATATCAATTGATTAACAGAAGGCAATCAGTATTCACAAAGTTTGTTGATTATTTTGCATACAGCAGGGCGATTCAGAAAACAATGTAGCATATATATTTAATACATCTGAAACTTTTCCTTGGTCTTCTCGAATACTTGTTCAGCAATCACGGCGCCACTGCCATCAGCTTGTTTGATCTCCATATGAGCTTTCTGGTAGAATCCGGTGCCTCTCAGAGCATCAGCAATGAAATCATCAAATCCTATAGCTATAGCAGCCTCTGCTTTTGCTCCATAGACCAGCCTCTACATTTGGTTGACGCAAAACCAGATGAGAAATTTTTTTACTAGATTAAAAAGTTCAAAATAAATACAAGACCAATGGCCACCTTAATTCGCGAAAGGTGAATTGCTCCAAAGCACATCGGACAAGGCTCACAGGAAGCATAGATCTCACAATCTGAAAGTTCAATCTTCCCAAGCTTTTTGCAGGCCTGAAATAATAGCAGACCATGTGAAAAACTACCTTAAAAGTTTTTGGTGAGTCACCGATGCTTGTTGACTAAATCAACAGATGAATTCTTATTTCCAAGGTAATTTCAAATTACTTAGCAATTGAGATTTAATTTATACATGAAGGGTACAGTGGGCAAGCACTCCAGAAAGCTTCCATTCAGCACTGAAAGAATATGGTTTTGTCACAACCCATAATCGGACATAGATGAGAGAACTATCCATTAACTAGACTGACACAAAATAGCCCAAGTTCAAAGTAATTCACTCATCTATGCCTATATGCCTTATTTATTTGCCTCAAATTCTTCAAATGGGACTAAACTAATATCTTATAATCTTACACACACGAGATATGGAATCCCATAAAAGCTGAAGTCCAGGTCTAGTGGCAACATTTTCATCACTTAGGCAGCCTTTTGCAATAGCTTACTATGCCATGCCAAGATTAGCTTTGCTTTGGTACCAATTTCTAACCAACATAAACTAGAGAATTAACCATTGATGTGTATAACCCGACCACTGAACCAAAATAGTTAAACTCAAGTTAGTAGTAGCTCATCCGTATATGCTTATGAACCTTATTAGCCAATAATTCACCATATAGAAGAAAACTACGGTGTACAAATGCCTTTACTATGATCATAACCCAAAAGCAATTTCACAAGTTCATTTATTAAATTTATTTATATGCCTATATCATTCAGACAATGTGTCCACCTATGAACCATTTTTTTTATTGAGTATTTCTTTAGAAAATTTATTTTAGACTCGTTTGTATTTATACCTAGCAAAGATGGTTGCAGGATTTTGAATATCTGAGTGATGCAAAAGCAATTTGTATTTTTGTAAAAGTGCATGGGTTAAGACTAATTTTGACAGTTGCAAGGTATAAAAGACATCTCTCCATCATGCAAAGAGAGTACAACCTAAATCAGTAATTCTTTCATGCCAACATGACAACATTCCTCCACCATTTCCTACATTACAAGAGAATTGTACTTAATCAGAAAGAATGATTTGACATTGTACGTTGTGGGTTCAGGTGGCATAACTAGGGTCACAAGACTCAACTATCAGAAATGTCAACAAATGCTTAAGCTGTAAAACAGTGAGCAGAAAAGGGAAAAAGTAGATAGGTCAATTACAACACAAACCTAAACCTTAATTGTGAAGATGGTTAGTGATGGAAGGCAGTTGTAGCACACTATGTTTACTTATCAACATCAAGGTATTGTCCGCTTTAACTGTGCTCCACACTGAGCATGTATTACTATGGAGTTTTTATGAACTCAGCTAATTCCACCAAAAGGCATCTTGTTGTTGAGAGTACACACTTAAGTTATTCAAGTCATTTTACTCACACGGCTCAATCACACTTTCTCAGCTTCAGTTTGTGTTTCAGTTCATTATTGTGTCCCAGTAACCTAGAAGACAACTAGGAATCGCACCTTGTCTGAGCTCATTGCCTTTGATTACTCTTTGCCCTCCCCAGACAAGGTCACAATAAGCCCAAATGGTCACTCATTTTGGATTGCTCCATACTTAGCATGCTTAATTACGGAGTTCTTATATGAAACTCAACTAATTCCACCAAAAGGCACCTTGTTGTTAAGATATGCACATAAACTATGCAAGGCATTTTACTCCAGTTATACATTTTCTACTTCAGTATGCATGTTATGTTGGTTCATTCCCCCTGGTATCCTATAAGCTTGCCAGGAGCATACCTCATCCGAGCTTGTTGCCTTTGCAATTGACTCCCCACCCTCCTCAGATTGGGTTGCAACAACAGTAGTAGTAGGATTTGTTCAAGAAAATTAGTTATAGTAAAAATTAAGAGACCATATAGGTATCATGCCTATGGCTATATTTGCAAGGTCATATGTTTAGATAAAGAGCATCTGCTAATCTGACAAATAGAATGCAATGAAAATGAATAAATGATGATATAAAAACAATACTATTAGGACGTTACTTCAAATTAAAATAAAGAAATTAAATTGGTGTTTTATTCTGTTTATACAATTTGTGTACCATTTGAGATACTCCAATGTTTACTATCTCAAAGGAACTATATAAGACTGCCAAAAGTTGATCAGCTATGTAACCTGCCTGAATGGTGACATGGAAGAAAATCATTTTAAGTATGCCTTACATAATTAGCTATGTATTTCTTTTGCTAAAAGATGTCATTCAAGGAAAAAGGTTGATCTGCTGACTATCAATAACTTCCAAAAACTCAATCAAACATCTAGCGAGGTCCATTAGCCCTTAATGAAAAACCAAGTTCTAACCTATTTGTATTAGCCAAAGAAAGACCTACTGTTTTTCATCACTAGAAACATGTAGATTGCATGTCATTTAAAACACAGTGAGTAATATCTGCCAACAAAACAATTCAAAGTCTAACTTAGCTGCTTAGAGAATCATACATAGTAGCATGTCAACATAACCAAATTGAATGATAACAAAATACTAGGAATTGCTCACTGTTTGTGGATGTTTGATAATGTTGACACTTTTGTTGTACTATTTAGAAATCCTAGTGAGCTATTAGCTTCTCATACAAAATATAAGCAAAGAATTGGATAGCATAGACCTGAATATGTGACTCAGCTTTGCCAAGGATGCAAAAATAGTTTGAAGAATTAGTATACAGTTTAAACCATCTAATATTCTTACCTCTCTTATTGCAGTGACCTCAGCATGAGCAGTAGGATCTGTGTGCTTCAGCACCATGTTATGACAACCTACTACTACCTCATCATTACAAACAACAACTGCACCAAAAGGCCCTCCATCACCACATTCAACTCCATGATATGCCTCTTCAACAGCTTTAGATAAAAACTTATGATCTCTATCTTGGACAACTGCTTGAAACAATACCATAATACACACAAAAGAATGGGGTGAGAAGAAAAGATTCATAAAAAAGCAACGGAAAGAAAGTGAAAAAATAACACGCTACTAATTAAGATCTTTCCTTGTATATTATGTGTCATACCGTCATACGGCCTAAAGAAGAAATACAAAATAATATAAACATGTGTGATGTGAAGTAAATTATAAAATCTAGACTAATATAAAATTATTGAAAATGTTAAATCAAAATTTAATAATATTTAAAAATAACATACTAATTTATCTAGAAAGTATTTATGATCATTGTAAATCCTTCCATATGATCACTTATGAGCAAGTTTGATAAAAACAATCAATTTTTTTCACCTATGACCATTTACACAAATATAAATGCAAACTTTTTAACTAGGAGATACTTTTATCCTTCTTCCATTCTCCTTTTCTACAAACTTTCTTGTGTTCTCATCTCTTTATTGTCACCATGACCTCCATGTTTATCTTCTTTTTTTGTGCTGAATAAAGCATTTTTTAATCTGAGAGTCTTTTTTTTCAAAAAAAAAAAAAAATCTACCAATCCAACATTTGTGCTTTAATCAACCTCCTTTAAAAACAATGCAAGGACCAAAAAGCATTAAATATTTTAAATTTGGCCATTAAAAGTAAAATTACTTTTGACCATAAAAATAACAAGCCTTAAACAATGGATCAAACGTGATACTTTTTTCTTGTCACAAAGTGACATTGGTTGAATACCCCTCAATCTCGACTCCTACCAACATTGACATTTTGTCCTATCCCACCTTCATGGATCTCAAAGCCCTCTGCTGCAATGATCCTCATCCTCCCACCTTCACCTCCCCTTATCGTATCATATTCTTCCTCATCGTATGGCAATAATGGTTGAACGATCCTGATCTCAACGCCTGTGAATCTTCTGTTGCCCCACCCTCATGGGTCTCTAGGCCCTCCTCTACAACATCTCCTCCCCCTTCTACCTCCTCTCATCACACCACCTTCACCATGCTCACACCATTGTGTGCACCCTCCGCAATTCACTTACCTATTTTATCCTCTAGGTTTATTTTCAATCCATCCATCCATCTTTATTTGATTAACTAACACCACATTCTCCTCTCGTAGAGATCAATCCTCTCACAACACTCATTAATTCTTCCTTGTCATACTCCGCCATTATTTCTCTTTTAATCCAATTTAAATACATCTCACCAGTTTCTCCATAATTCCACTTTGCATTTTGTCAAAAATAGGGAAAAACTCAGTAAAACTTATTATATTTAATCCCAAATTCTCCCGTCAACTATTTATCATCTAATTTCATTTCCATTTAATCTGCTATCCTTTCATTAATTAACATTAAAGTCTCCTTTGTGCGTTGTGTTTACTTGTGCATAGAAAAAAGGAAAGGAAAAGAAAGGAAAGGAGAAAAAGAAAAGGAAAAGAAAATAAAGGAAAACAAATCCCAATCCATCACTTACCGTATCTTCTTAAACAGAGAGGAAAGAAGGGGGATTGGGTTCCTTATTTATCATCTAAGTTCATTTCCATCTAACCTGCTATCCTTTAATTAATTAACATTAAAGTCTCCTCTAGTATGTTGTGTACTCGTGCATAGAAGAAAGGAAAGGAGAAAAAGAAAAGGAAAAGAAAAAAAAGCAAAATAAATAGCATTCCCTCGCTTATAGTATCTTCTTAAACAGAGAGGAAAGAAGAGGAATTAGGTTCCTTTTTTCCCACTCAATTTCATCAGAGTAAACCCAACGGTAGAGATCCATTCTCCCTCAACTTCTATTATTTCTTTCCTATCATAACTCTACATAATTCCTCTTATAATCCAATCTAAACGCATTTCTTCAGTTTCTCCATAATTCCTTTTGGCCAGTCAAAATTATACTATGTATTTTATTTCAAAAGAAAAACAACAAAGGAAAAAAAAAAGGAGAGCACTAATAGTCCTCCCTCCATTTTACTATAGAAAGATGATGTTACTCAATTACCTTCATGATGACCTGAAAATGCAGAAGCCACAGAGATGGTCCCGTCCTTTGACTCCACCACTGAAACCACAATGCAAATGAGCATAGTAAACAACAAACAACCAGTGCTAGTATGATAAGTGCTTAACTAATTATACAAAAGATCTAGGGTGGAAGTGGTAGACAGTGAAAAAAGATGCAGTCCCACCATACACCACAGAAAGGAAAAAAAAAAAAAAATCAATTTCACGCCTAATGAATTAAGTCATTGATGCCTAAGTATATACTTAGTCAAAAATCCAACATATGGTAAACGAAATAAAACTTGGTGATTGAAAGCCACTATATTTTAGATTATAATGGACATGAAAACCAGAGAAGTTGAAATCTTGGTTACCTAAACACACCGTGGGGTATAGGAAACAATTCACAGAATATCTTATGTCGCTGAAAGCTAAAATCTCAGAATAGAAATTTGAATAAGCACCGCAGCGGAAATTGAAGTAATATATATATATATATATATATATATATATATATCCTGAAATAGAACCTACCAATTACAAAAAAGGGGCCTAAATCTTTTACACATACCAGATAATAATAAAAAAAATCTCATTTACCGGGCTGATTTTTAAGAAAAAGAAGGCGAAAGCGAAAGCGAAGGCTAAAATTTTCTTCGTAAAAGACGATGAATTCTAAGACCAATTGCTAGGAACGGTAAGATGGGAAGAATTTCGATCGGAATCAGAACTGTCGACAAAATTCAGTATAAACCGACGGCCTTGACAGACGATGCAGGCAAACAATAAGGAGACGTAAAAACCGATCCTTTCCGCGTAAAGGAGGCGACTTTCCGGGAAGATCCCGCAGCGGGATCTCCAATGAGGCCACTTGCGATTCGTGAAAAGCGAACAAAGATCAAGGATTGAAATCTCAAACGAACCCAACATCCGAGCACAGGGCTACGGCAGCCCGAATAAAAGAAACATGATTCAGCCGCACCTTGCGCTTCTTCCATGAAATTAGAGTAGGCAAACGAGCTCTTCTTCAAATCCTTAAACCAAGTTGGGCTAATAGCGAATGCCCTGTGGCAGTATATATAGAGGAACAGGTTGGCAAGAGATAGGAAGGCAGAAAAAGGCAATGGGGGGAGGATTCAACTGGAAGAACGTAGGCGAGGGATAGGAAGGCAGGAAAAGGCAAGAAGAAAGAGCGTTCAATGGAAGAAGTGTGCAAGGGATAACAAGTGCCTAATGCTTTTCTCTTTTTATTTATTTATTTATTTATTTATTTATTTATTATTATTATTATTATTATTATTATTTATATATTTTTGATAGCAAATTAGCAATGGATCGGCAAAAGATAGAAACCACTCAATGAATTCATGTTGAATTAGGGCTCGAGTCAACTCATTGGCGTTCCCCTCGTGCGGTGGTGGTTAAGGATGAGCATTCGGTTAATTCGGTCCATAAATTAATAGAATTAGTTGAAAATTGATTTAGTATTAATTAACCAAATCAAATTAAAATTTTACTAAAATTGAACTAATAAAATTGGTTATTTCAATTAACCTGAATTAACTAAATTTATTTAAAATAATAATAAAAATAATTTATACAAAATTAATATCATATTAATCGAATTAACTGAATGCTCATATCTAGTGGTGGTGATTAAGATGATATTATAAAATGTTAAGGTCAAAATTCAGTAGGTTAGCATGCCCTCAAAAGTTTTTATCCTCTCTCTTCTCTCCTTCAGACATTTGACTATGATTAATATTTAAAATGTCCACACGGGCTGGAGCAACCGATTAAGGCGTGGCTCTTTGCATCAATGGTCGGGGGGTCGAGGGTCTGCAGACGCGCACTGG
>JBBMJZ010002194.1:0-12026 GCA_037833815.1 Zingiber zerumbet | reverse complement strand
GAAGGATCCATTGTACGCAGCCTTACCCTGCTTTTTGCAAGAGGCTGTTTCCAGGATTTGAACCCGTGACCTTTTGGTCACAAAACAACAACTTTACCGTTGCGCCAAGGCTCCCTTTCATCTGGTGCATTGATATATCTTTCTTAATTTTTCTACTGTAGATTTCGAATATTATAGGACAGGAGCTGAACTAACATTTTAGCATCTTCCTATGAGCATTTTGAAGCTGTCAATGATGTTGCAATTATTTTGTGACTGCATGATCTATATTAATAGGTCTCCTTTACGTCTCGACTTTTTTTGGTATTAGATCAATTATGAACTCTATATGAACTTTGACACCAACTCTCAATGATGCCAATAACCTACTGGCTTCCTATGGTTCTTTTTCTTAGTTTGTTTGTCATCTGCCTGATAGTTCACCTTTCCTGTGATGTTACATAATTCTATAGACCAAGCATTAGCTATTTGAAATTTGATAATTAGCTTACATGATCATGCAGGTACTTAATGGTCTTCTGAGCAGAGATAACCAGAAGGAAGCACTTTCTATTCCAATTGGCATCATTCCTGCTGGTTCAGACAATTCACTAGTCTGGACTATTTTGGGGGTCAGGGATCCTATTTCTGCTGCAATGGCTATTGTAAAGGTAGATTCGTAACTAACTAGAACTAGCTGAAGCATAATCTTCTTCTCAACATTCTTGATGGTTTTCTGTCAGTTTGCATTCCTCATTTAATTATTTTTGTTATTTTGAGCAATTTATGTGTTTCTAGATTTTCCAAAAATATCTCACAGTTGTTTTAGTATAGTTCTGGTTTGTTTGTAGATATTCCAATTGGAAAGAAATTTCTTGCTGAATCTGTCATTTTGCTTCTGTAAATGATTTTTTTCTTATTTCTCTGTTGTTACCTTCCAAACACAGGGTGGACTGACTTCTACTGATGTTTTTGCTGTTGAATGGATTCAGAGTGGAGCTATTCATTATGGGTCAACTGTTTCATACTTTGGCTTTCTTAGTGATGGTAATTTTTTTTTTATTGTCTCTCTGGTTCTAGCTTCAATTGCGTTAAACTGGCTGCCTTTATAGATGTTAATATAAATGAAGTTTCCTACATTTCCATATGATCATTGGTAAATCTATTTCTAAAAATGCCGATTGGATATATAGTTGGCAGCATTTAAATATGTAGCAAGAATAGATACTTCTCTGATAGAATTTAATGTGCCTGATTTCAGTGTCATAACTTGCTAGTGAGTCAGTTTATAGCACCAAATATTAGTGGCTCATCTAATGCAAGTGCTAGCAGGAATGATAACAGGATTCTTGTGAGGAAGTGTGATTCTTCTCTTTTCTGTAAAATTGTTGCTATTATCATGAATCTTTAGTTTGGATGATATGAGTATCCATCAAACTCTTAAGAAATAAGTTTTTTTAATGTTTGGTTACAAAAATAAGCCCGAATACAAATTCCATAGGAGCACTTATTCATTAATTGCAGAATAGCTATCACTCTTTTATTCAATCCTCTGAAAATTTACCAATTCTTACTCCATGGAGAAACGTGGGTGTCGGGCATGCAGGCCAAGCATGTCTTCTGAGTTGGATGAATCGAACCAATTATTTCAAGAAGGACTACTTTATCTTTGTGAAAACAATTACCTCTGTCTTACTGATAATATTACTACAAATGAAACATAGGAATTCAAATGAAGTATCCATTTCTTCCTGCAAACCAAATTAAGGAATTGGTATTGCTAATACATTCAATGTCAATTCTATTCCTTAATATTATTTTATTCTTTAGCAATTCCTTCTGTCTATCAAATGAACCAAAACCTTCAAGGTTAGTTATCCAACCCTCATAAAGTTCACTTTTATGTACATCGCTCGAAAAGAAAATTTAAAAAAAAAAGAGAGAGAGAAAGAGAGAAAATAGGTCGAGACAGAACACACATGTTCAAAGACAATCCATGCATTCTATTAGACAAGTTGAGTCAATAAAATTAAATGTGTGATGGATAGTAGAAATCCAACGAAAACCCTATTTAATGTAATTGAAGTTGATTTAAGAGAGAAAATTTTACCAATGCGCTTGCATAGAGTTCGTGGAAGATAAATATGACAGAAACCAAGGCCAGGTAATGCATGACAGTTCGGAAAGCACAAATAAGGGATAGAGAAAGAATGATTGAGAGGGAGAGATCACGAAGGGATACCTCTATAGATCCTTATACAGAGTGGCTCTCATACTATATAGAATTTGGGAAAACCAAAAAAAAAAAATTGCATTGTATTCATTTTGATATAAACTTTTTCATGGGCTAGAACTACTAATAAGGGACTAAACTCACTAGACAAATACCCCTATTTAATCTAATACCTCTACCAAAATATTAAGAATATAGTAAATTAGCATGTATTGGCATGCCAACTTCTTACCACATTGAATCAATTCAAGGATGAAAACAAGAATTGAATGCAAATCATGTAGATACATGGTGGACTGGATTCACTAGAAAGTATTGTGACTTGGACAAGGGCCTAAGTTATACTAAAACTACTTTGACTAAATGGAAAAACTAACACCCTGTTTGGAAATAATTTAAGTCATGGAATTGAATTGAATTCCATTATGAATTGAATTCTAAAAAGAATTGAATTCAATTCTCATGTTTGGAATGAATTGCAACTTAAGTTATGAAATTCTTATGTTTTACCATTTTATCTTTTTCTCTTTTTTCTTTTCTTTTTTTACAAAGAAGAGAGAATGAGGGCACAATGGATATAATATGGAGAATTGAATTCCCTACCTAAATCACACATAAAGAGGTGTGATTTATTTTTGCCTTGTTTGATGGAATTGGAATTAAATTCCATATCAATTCTTAGCTAAAAAATCATTCCAAAGCATGGAATTCAATTCCAATTCTAAAAGGAATTGAATTCCATATCATTCCAAACAGGCTGTAAGAGTTTGCAGGGAATAACTATTCCTATTAATTAAACAAATCATTAGTGTTTGTGGAAAGAATTGATGTGGAAAAATTCACATTCCTTACATTATGGGAATACCCAGTATTATATTCAAAATTAGAATAGAAGAGAGAATAGGAAACTAATTATTCCTAAAGATATCTTTCTAACTAAATCCCTTAATTTAAGGGATTTCTTACTTTGTTCTCAAGCTGTTTATTCCTGTTATTTCTGAGTTGTTCGACACTCCCCTCAATTTGAGGAATAAATATTTTCCATTCCTACCTTGACTATAAGATCATGAAATCTAGAGTTGTTCAGTCTTTTTGTTAACACATTAATCAATTGTAATTTTGACGGGACATATGACATACACACTATTCCTTCAATTTTTCCTTGATGAAATGTCCTATCATATTGAATAGGATTATGAGCAATATTGATAGCTGACTTATTGTCACAATGGAGTTTCCTGGGGCATTCCTATTTGATTTTCAAATAATCTAGAATAATCTTCAAACAAAGTAGTTCACATAATCCTTGAGCAATGACCCTAAATTCTAATTTCGTAAATGATCTTGCCACCACATTTTGCTTTCTGCTCCTCTATGTCACCATATTACCATCAAGGAAAGTACAATATCCTGTAGTTGATCTTCTATCTACTAGAGAACCTGCATAGTCTTCATCTATATAAGTTTCTAAAGCTAGTGTCTCATTTCTCTTGAACAAAATTCCCTTTCCAGGAATGCATTTTAAGTAATGTAATAAGTAGCTTGAAGGTGAGATTCTCTTGAATCATGCATGAATTGGCTGATTACACTCACAACATGTGCTATGTCTGGACGAGTGTGAGCAAGGTATATGAGTCTACCAACCAACCTCATACATTCTTTTGTCAACAATTGGTCCTTTCTTAGATGCTCCTATCTTGTGATTTGGATCCATTGGACTAGAAATTAGTCTACACCCAATCTTCCCTGTTTCAGCTAATAGATCAGTCCTATACTTCTGTTGAGAAATTAAAATTCCTCGTAGAGTATGCTACCTCAATACCAAGGAAGTACTTCAGTTCCCAGTCCCTTTATTTCAAACTCCCTATCAATTTCGGCTTTAGATCATGTTTTTTCTTTTTCATCCGGTTACAACGATATCATCTACATGACTAGAAGAGTTGTCACCTCCCTTGCCGTTGAGTACTTAATAAAGAGAGTATGATCCCCTTAGCTTTGGTTATATCTAGACTTCTTCATGACTTTTGCAAATCTTCCAAAACATGTCCTAGGAGATTGTTTTAGAGCATAAAGAATCTTCCTCAGTTTACCTACTTTGTTACCAGTATCCCGTGCAAACCCTGGTGAGAGGTTTATATAAATTTCTTCAGCTAAATCTCCATGGAGAAATGCATTCTTAACATCATACTGTAGGAGTTGTCAGTTGAAGTATGCAACTAAAGATAGTAAAACTCCGACTGTATTTAATTTTACAAATGGAGCGAAGATCTCCTGAATCCCCATAAGTCTGAGTATAACCTTTGGCCACCAACCTAGCTTTATGTCTCTCAAGAGAGTCATTTGCTTTGTATTTTAGTATGAAAATTCACTTACAATAAACAATGTTCTTTCCCTTTGGCTTCTTAACAACCTCCCATGTCTTATTCTTTTTTAATGCATCCATTTCCTCCCTTGTGACATCCCTCCATTCCCTTTTTGATAATTCTTCAAAAAACAGTATTGGGAATAGTCATGGTATTTAGACTTACAATGAATTTTATGTGGGCTGGTGATAGATGTTTAAGAGAGACATAGTGAGATAAAGGGTAGAGAGGGTGTTTGGTGCATTCTCTAGTTCTTTTTCTAATAGCAATGGGAAGGTCGAGGCTATCTGTTAGGTTAGTGGATGATTCAGTAAGTTGTAAAGGTGGGTCAGATCTTAACATGATGTTAAGATCCCAACATCAAGGTCGGCAGTTTGTGGTTGAGGTTCTTGGACTTGTATTGCTTTTGGAGCGGCCTTTCTCCTTGAATACACTTGAGGGATACTTGGAGTATCAGAAGAAACACTTGGACGAGACTCATTAGATGGAATAGGAATGGAAGGTGATTTGGTACAGACTTGAGTAGGAGGAAGATCAAGAGTGTTAATGGGTTCAAATGACTCATAAGTGCTATCTTTTGTCACTAAAATCTCGCCCTGAGAATAGGACTTAGAGAAGAATGGAGTATGTTCAAAGAAGGTAACATTAACCAAGATGTAAAACTTTTGAGATGAAAGGTGGTAACACTTATACCCTTTTTGAGTGGATGAGTATCCAAGGAAGACACATTTGATGGCACGAGGGTTTAGTTTACCTTGAAGTGGACTGTGGATATGGATAAGAGTAGTGCACCCAAAAATTATAGGAGGAAGTCCATTTGTGGTTCAAAAACTAGGATAAAAAACGTTGAAGAGTTGCATGGGACTTTTGTTGTCTAAGACACATGAGGGAAGTCTATTTATCATGTATGTGGCATTAAGGATAACCTCTCCCTAATAAGATTTTGGGACACTGTTGTGGAAAAGAATGACATGAGTAGTGCTGAGTAAATATCCATTTTTTCTTTCTGCTATTTCACTTTATTAGGGTATATGAACAATAAGACGAATCATGAATAATCCCCTGGGATTGGAAATATGAGGACAAGGTTTGGTTGAAGTAATCTCTAGCGTTATCGGACTTTTGATTTTCACTCGAAATTGATTTTGAATCATTGAGTGAAAATTACGAATAATAATGCTGACAATAGATTTTTGTTTGAGAAGAAATACACATTTAATCCGAGTGCAATTATCAATTAAGGAGACAAACCATCAAACCCCAGAAACGTTGGGAACATTAGAAGGACCTCATATGCCATTATAAATTAAAGGAAAGGGTACATGAGAATGTTTTGTCAATTCACAAACATCACACTGAAATTTAGAAACATTCAATCCTTGAAAAATATGAGGAAACATGACCTTTAAAACTCTAAAAGAGGGATGACCAAAACGTTTGTGATACAACCAAATGTCGTCTTTATTGGAAGAACTCTGAAAGGACAAAGACAAATTATTCTTCTTAGTGGTTCAAGACAGTAAAGACCACTATATTCCTTAGCAAGTCCAATCCTCCTCCCCAAGTCGTGATTCTGGAAAACACAATAAGAAGGGGAAACAATGGCATGATAGCGAGTAGCTAATTTTTGAATGAAACAAGGTTGACAAACAGTTTTGCTACATGGAGGACACTTTTAAGGATAATGCTTGGGATAAGGTGAACATTTGCAAAACCAGCAACAGTAGCTAAAGATCCATTGGCAATTTTTCTATTACTTGGGTCGGGGTTATAAGTGTGGAAAATTTAAGAATTGAGAGTCATGTGGTCTGTGACACCGAAGTTTATTATCTATGAGTTATCAAAAAAATTATTAGAGGTATTCATACAACAAGGGAGTGAGGGGATACATGAGAGAATCAAAGCACACACCAAACGGTTTATTAAGAGAATCCAACAATCTTCGAAGTTTCTCAATTTCTACATAGTTGAATCCTCCTAGGATTGAGTTGTCTTCAGTGTGGGATTGCTCACTTAGGTGTATCTGAGGTTTATATTGCCCCCATGACTTCCCTATTCTCGACTTGGTGGTTTATCAATTAGTTTTCAATGCGTCTCTTTGGTGTGACGTGGTTTCTTATAGTAGTTGCACCAAAGATGGACTCTATTGTCTTTAGTCGGAGGCACACCACACTTATCTTTCAGTTTTGGAAGGGTTGATCCCGCCATGGGTTGGGGCTCAAGCATCACACTTTGTCGACTTTCCTCGGCTCGGAGTAGAGAGATTGCCTCTGCTAAGGATAGTATGCAGTCTTTGCTAATGATTTGGATCCGGATCGGATCAAATTCAGGTTTTAAACCAGCCAAAAAATTATATACACGCTCCTTTTCAATAAAATTCTTCAAAACACCAGTATCTGTAACACATTGCATCTCAATTACTCGGTAATAATCCAATTTGTACCACAGATTTTATAAAATCGTGGCATATTCAATTATTGATTTATCTCCTTGCTTAGTAGCGCCCGCTTTGACTTTGAGTTCATAAACTTGGGCAACATTACAGGCTTTTGAGTAAGTGCGGATAATGTCGTATCAAATTTCATTAGCAGTAGACAGAAATATACATGTATCACTGGTGGATGGTTCCATAGAATCCCATAACTAAGGCATAATCATAGTGTCTTTTTCATCCCATGTCTCAAAAATTGATCAGTCGTGGCAGACCCTGTTCCAAGGATATAGCTAAGTTTCCCTTTGCCTTTGAGGTACGCACAAACCACCTAAGACCATTTCAAGTAGTTCTTCCCGTTGAGTCTATTTGAAGTCCGAATATTTTGCAGATCACCAATTTTCTAGATTGAATTAATAGATTGGCTAGGATTGTTGGAAATGGTCGTTTGAGAATTGGATGATGAAAAAAATGCAGAAGTAGAAAGGAAAAAAGAGAAAATTAGCAATGAAGGCTAAAACTCTGATACCATGTAGAAAGAATTCAAGTGGAAAAATTAACACTCCTTACATAATAGGAATACCTAGTATTATATACAAAATTACAATAGAAGAGAGAATAGGAAATTAATTATTCCTAAAGATATCTTTCTAACTAAATCCCTTAATTTAAGGGATTTCCTACTCTGCAAACTATTTATAGCTGTTGGACAGTGTTGCAATTGAAATGCATCTAGAGTGGTGTTTGGAAAGAATACTTTAGAGTGGTTTGTTATATTGTTGGTTCAATTGAAAACACACTTATAATTGGATCAAAAAATAACTTGTATAAAAGAACTAACAACTAACATGATAACTAATAGAGATATTCCCTTATGTGAGAATAATTATATATTCTAACACTCCGTCAAACTGTAGCATATTATATTGAACAATCTTCTGCTAATTACATGAAATAGAAAAGATTACTGAAAATTGAAAATCAAGTCTAACTACAACTCTCAATGAAGATATCCAAGATTCAACTATAGTATAGTGTTTAAGAGTTTTGGTAAATGTAATGCTGAAATCTTGTAGTGTTCCAAAAGAGAACTTCAAAATGTTATTGTTTTCTTGAGTTTTTGTCAAACTGAAGGTCTATAGGATTTTAAAGTTTGTGAAGATGAAGATACAAATGTGAAAGGATTACAGGAAAAGAGATATATTTAGATGAAATTAGGTTTCCAACATCTGCTCTAGAAAGGAGATTACTCACCTAAGTACTTGGATAACACCTATTCTAATTGTTTTAGATTCTAAAGGAATAGATTATACCCTTAGGTTTCTGTTTATTAATTGCTAATGGTTCGTATTTAAGATTAGTGGTTGTCTCAAAATTTCAATGATTGTTTGAAGTAGTTAACAACTTGGTATATATTAATAAACATCGTCTCCATCATGTTAGCTTTGAAATGCTTGCTGACCCAAATGCCAAAAGTTGTTTTAAATGATTTTAAATGGTTGTTTTTGATTCGTTAGCAACAATAGAACAGGATAAAATTCTTTTGAATATAAATGAGGATATATTAGGAGATCAAACCTAATGACATAGGAGGATCTATATAGTCTACCCCACTTAGTAGGATAAAGACTTGATTGTTGTTGTTTATTTGATTCGTTAGCATCTGTATCATTGCTTCTATTTAGTGTTTAGAGGCTATATATGATAATCATTGATGTTCTAATGTAGTTTTGGAACTCTCCGAGAAGTATCAAAAGCGCTTTGGTCCATTACGCTACTTTGTTGCCGGCTTTCTCAAATTTCTGTGCTTGCCAAACTATAGCTTTGAATTGGAGTATCTTCCCATGTCGAAGAAATCAGAAAACCCTGTGGAAGAGGTTTTTGAAGATCAAGGCAGAGCTGATATGTCTGAGTTTTATGCAGACATAATGCGCAGGTCAAGAAAAGAAGGAATACCAAGGGTTTCAAGTTTATCCAGTATTGATTCATTGATGTCTCCAAACAGAACCCCTATCGAAGAAATAGACACTGTGGGTAGAACACCTGCTTGCAGTGAGCCATCTGATTATGTTAGAGGAATCGATCCCAAAACGAAGCGCCTTTCCTCAGGAAAAGGCAACTTGGTGACTGAACCAGATGAAGTACTTCATCCTCAACCTCATCTTTCTGCCAACTCTAACTGGCCAAGGACCAGGTCAAAGTCAAGGACAGATAAAACCCGAGCTGACCTGAGTGGTACAAATGATACAAGGGGCACGAGAGCATCAGTGTTTCTGTATGATAAAGAAGACAATTCATCCACAGTATCAGATCCTGGACCAATCTGGGATGCTGAACCAAGGTGGGGCACAGGACCAAAATGGGATGCAGAGCCCAACTGGGAAGCTGTGAATCCTGTTGAATCGCCTGTGCCACCAGTTGATATTGAACTAGGATCGACGAAGGAACTGGTCCCAAGCTTGGAGGACAAATGGGTTGTCAAAAAGGGCAGATTTCTAGGTGTTCTTGTGTGCAACCATTCCTGCAAAACTGTTCAGAGTTTGAGCTCTCAGGTTGTGGCGCCGAAAGCTATACATGACGACAACAGTCTAGACTTGTTGTTAGTTGGTGGAAGTGGGAGGTTAAGATTATTAAGATTTCTCATTTCTTTGCAGTATGGTAAGCATATAGCCCTCCCCTATGTGGACTACATCAAGGTATGTTCATCCCTAACCCCCAGCTTGTGTGCGCTTCAGCTTTCCCTCTAATTTTGTTCTTTGTTTGACTTCTTGTTATTTATTTCTACATTTAATTCTTTCAGTTATTTCAAATTAGCACTAGCTTACTCTTCTATTCTCATAAAGCTTTTATCACCTGCAACTTACATCAATTAAACTTGAGTGTAACAGGTTATCATATTATATTAGGAGCGACAGAATAAGAGCACTCTTCCAGATTTGAAAAAAAAATAATATTAGTAGTTACTAATTCTATTATTGTTTAGTCGATCAGTGGGACTAAATTAAAGTTTTGGGACAATTTAAATAAAATATTACAAAACATTTTGCCAAATGAAATGATTTTAATAGGAGGTGATGTAAATGAGTATGTCGGAGTGAAAAATGATAAATATGAGAGGGTGCATGGGGATTATGGGTTTGGAACAAGAAATGAGGAAGGGAAAATTATATTAGATTTTGCGATAGCATATGACCCTATATTAGCTAATTCATTTTTTAAGAAAAAAAAAACACTTAGTCACGTTCAAAGTAAAAATAATAAATTGCAAATTGATTTTCTTATTGTTAGGAAGAATGATAGAAAAATTTGTAAAGATTGCAAGGTCCTTGAAGAAAGCTTATCTATCCAACATAGGTTAATAGTGTTGACTATACGCCTTAAACATAATATCAATAAAAAAATATATATATACGACTCTTAGAATTAAGTGGTGGAAGTTAAAAGATGGGAAGCAAAATATTATTAAGTAGAAAGTAGTAGTACAAGCATTAGGTGAAATATACGGCGACTTTAATACGACATAGGATAAGATGATATTAAAGTTAAAAATAGTAGCTAAGGTTGTGTACTCGGTAAGTCAAAGGGACATGCACCATTAAGTAAGGAATCTTGGTGGTGGAATGAGAAAGTACAAAAGAAAGTGAAGGAAAAACGAATAACTTATAAGGAATTATATATTTGTAAGAATGAGGAAAACTTAAAAAAAATATACAATAGCCAAGAAAGAAGCTAAGAAAGTAGTGAGTGAAGTGAAAAATGAAACTTTTGAATGATTATATCAAAAATTAGATACAAAAGAAGGGGAAAGAGACATTTATAGAATAGCTAAAGTGAGAAAAAAGAAGACAAAAAATCTTATCCAAATAAGATGTATTAAAGATGAATGCAATAGAGTACTAGTAAATGATGGAGAAATAAAAGAGCGGTGAAAGAGGTATTTTTATTAACTTTTTAATGAAAGTTTAAGTGATCAACTTAACTTAGGTAATTTAAGTATGTCAAATAGTATAAAAATTTAAATTTTTATCGTAAAATTCCAATTTCATAAGTAGAACAAGCTTTAAAAGGAATGCAAAATGGAAAAGCTGTTGGACCAAATGATATTCCGATATAGGTATGGAAGTGTCTAGGGAAATAAGGTATTGTAAAATTATTTAATATAATATTGAAAATGAAAAAAAAACCTGATCAATGGAAGGTAAGTACTCTAGTTCCCTAATATAAAAATAAAGGAGACGTACAAAATTGTACAAACTATAGTAGTATTAAACTAATGAGTCATACCATGAAACTTTGAGAAAGAGTAATAGAAAAAATATTAAGGAAAGAAATCACGGTGATTGAAAATCAATTTGTGTTCATGCTTAGAAGGTTGACAACTGAAGTTATTCATCTTCTCAGGTAACTAATTGAAAATATAGAGAGCAAAAACAAGATTTACACATAGTATTCATTAACTTAGAAAAATTTTATGATAGAGTCCCAAGAGAAATTAAATGTAGAATTCTAGAAAGGAGAGGTGTTAGTGTAGCATATATTGAGCCTGTAACGATCAGAGTGAAGGTTACATCAAGGATTAACTTTAAGTCCATTTCTTTTTATATTAATGGACGAACTTACTAGATACATTCAAAACATAGTACCGCGGTGCATGTTGTTTGCAGATGGTATTATTTTGATAGATGAGACATGTGAAGGAGTAAATGCTAAACTAGAATCTTGACAGGAAATACTAGAAGTAAAAGGTTTTAGGCTTAGTAGAGTAAAGACAGAATATATATAATTAAAGTTTAGCGATATTAAACGTAATGAGACAATTGTTAAGATAGGAGATGACGAATTGTCTGGAAATGAGAGCTTTAAGTATTTAGGATCATTTTTGTAAAATGATGGAGAGATTGAGAGAGATGTCTTATATAGAATATAAGCAGCATGGTTGAAATGGAGGAAAGCGTCACGTATCTCTAAACTTAAAGAGAAGTTATATAAAATGGCGGTTTGACCTGCTATATTATATGAT
>JBBMJZ010002186.1:0-12026 GCA_037833815.1 Zingiber zerumbet | reverse complement strand
ATTACTTTTAAAAGTGATATTCATGCTCATATTCATTCTCATTCCATAATACTATGATTCATATTCTAATTTTTATTATTGAAAAAAACCAAACGTCCCCTAAATTATTCTGATGTATGGGAAAGAGGAGAAAGTTGCGTTTGGTAGTAGTGATTTTTGGGTAATTTGCTGTTATAAGAAACTCAAAAGTCATTTTTGCTAGAAAAAAAAATCAAAGAAGAAAAGATTATTTAATTAACTCCAAGAAATAAAATCATCAAATAAATAATTATGACGTGCTCCCGCTGCGGCCCATGCCCCTCTGCCTGCCCTAACGCCACGTCTACGACTCGCCATGTCTCCGGCCATCCGCCGCCTCCCGTCCGCCCCCTCTCGCTGAACATCCGCCGCCAGCATCGCCACCAGCACCTTCAACCGAGGTTTGGATCCTCTCTTCCTTCTTTCTGTTGCCCTTCTTCCTCTCCCTAGGAGCTGCAGCCGGCAGTCGCCACTCTGCTTTTTCCCCCTTCCCTCCAATCTGTCTCTCCCTATTTCTCTTCTTACTCCCTCTTTGGCCTCGTGACCTACCTGACTACCTCACTTTTTTTTTCTCTTCTTTAGCTAATTACTACCTTCAATTTTGCAGTATCAATTGCCTACTCTGCTAGATTTTTTTTTATTTTTCAAAATGCTACAAAATTTCCAAATTTTTTATTGACTGGTTAGCCTCTAGTAGATGTACATATAGAAAGACGCTTACATTTTTATAGGTAGAGCACAACCATTTTTCGTGTTTAACCAAACAACACATCAACTCTGATTGTGGAGTTCAAAATTAATCTTAACAATATAGTTTTTTATTTCAGTTATTCCAGCACTTGCTAATTGTTAGATATCTTTGTCTGTGAAAGAATGTTGGAGACATTAAACTATACCATCATCGAAGACAATCCTTTTTGCTCCGATCATCCTACTAATTAGTAGCAACTCAGTGAATCCTGTGTTATGTTACGTATTTTGATGTTTAAATGACTTGAATAGGATTGCTCATATTTTTTGGGCGATGTGAATTTTTAGACAGTTTCTGCTCCTTGTGTGAAGCTTACTATGATATTATTATGAAGATTTTACATTATTTTGTTGTAAAAAAATAGATTTTCCTGAAAAGGTTTAGTCTCACTTTATTGATGTTTTACATGTCGAACATTTAAGATATAAATTATAAAATTTGAATAGTACAAATAAATCTAGTGCTTGAACAAGGAGATATCCTTTGAGATTGGTATCACTCAACTATTGAAAGTTTGCGCTGCTAGGCATGTGAGTTTTAAAATTTTGTAACTGCTAGATTGTCAGAATGTGATGTCTATGTATTAATTTTGTGTTACTAATGTGAAAAACTGTCGTAACAACAACAACAACCAAGCCTTATCCTACTAGGTGGGATCGGCTATGTGGATCCTTTACGCCATTGGGTTCTATCCTCTACTATAAAATTATCAACATCCATATTGAGAATAAATTAGCTATGTGGATCTTTTTTTTTAAGTCGACCCCACCTAGTGGGATAAAACTTGGTTGTTGTTATTGTTGTAGTAGTTAAATTCTCATTTTTTTCCTTTATAATTATCAAAATAATGCATATTAAACCTTGGGCTTTCTTTTTATTTAATAATGCAACCTCAAATTCTGAGAACTAGACACAATTTTGTGTTGTAAAATTATTAATCTTTAAAATTGTAATAATTTAATTTTCAAGGAAATATTATTCTCTCACTGGCATTGAAGAATTTGCACTTTGTGATGTTCTCAATGTTAGAATTTCTACAGATGATGAAAGTGATTTATAAAGTAAGTTCTACAAGTAAGTTTTTTTTTTAAGCCTTGAAGTTTTCCATCAAGCTACTTGTCCCTCAGATGCATAGAGTCCTCGATTCCTTCTCATATCATCTTTCATGCTTTTGTTTACATAGTTCACTTCCTCGGCTCTATTGTGCTCTCCTGCGGACCCTCAAATGATAATTCCATCATTAATAGATCTCCATGGATCTCATCCTATAGGCCCTTGGATGTTTGTGTCATCCTTCTCCGATCTCCATGGACCTCGAGCCATCGAGCCATCAACTACCTTGATTATGTTGGTTTCACTTCTTCACGCAGTGGATCCTGCACAACTTAACACATATATTAGATGTAGCAATATTTAACTTAAACCTTTGTACAATTCATTAAAACACTTAATTGCATCAATATAGAAGGGGATGAAAACTCCAACAATCTCCCTTTTTTACAACACATTTAAGTTTGGGGTATAAAGACAACATATAGGAAAGTTTTTTTTTTTTAAAATATGATTAAACTCCCTCTTCACTTAAGCTCTGCTTGAGTTAGGAATTTAGAAAAAAAAATACTATTTCGAGAATTAACCCCTTATATTTTTCTTCCTTTGTCATTCACCAAAGGAATGTACAAAAAAACAATCGAAAGTATTCATTACACATGATTAATATTTCAATTTAACCCTAAACCACGAATGTGAAAACAAGGTTAGATTGCTATTCATAAAGTACTAATGCCCAAAAGGCGTTATTCAGTTGACAAAATTACTAAATCAGTCAATTGAGGCACAAAAGGTTGGTTCTGTGCCACACTTCCAAAAATGCATAGAAAATTCTAAATTTTTCTAGTTACAATGTAGTAATATGATTTTTCCTTCTTTAAGTCGTGGCCTAAACCAGTTTTGCTGAAATTTACTATTTAGTTATTGATTATCATGTTTAAGGATTGTGAACTAATGGTAAATTTTTCTAATGCTACTTTAAAGAGTCAATTTACCTTTTCAACCAATTATTTTCTAATTTTAATTCTTAAATCCTAATATAATGCAATTTCTCACAAGGAACAATAACACTTATTTTTTCTGCTAACATAGAAATTTTCTTTTTCAATATCTTCTTTTTTTTTTACGTTTCTAGAGTGACCTATTCAAGGAATTTACTAAATTAACTTAGTTTCGTAGGTGGAAGAATTTACCTCATTGTGTCAGTTGAATCATAATGGTTTGCTTTCCCTTGATTTGATGCCTCATTGCCTTCTTTGGATGAGGAAGGTATGCTATCGTCAAACACCATAAATGTTTTGTTGGCTGTGTAGGTGTCTCCTGCTTTGTCTTCGGATGAGGATGTGTTGATATAATTCACCAAGCATGTTGTGCTATTGACTTCAACATCTTCCGATGAAGAGCTTGATTCATTCCATGTGCCCTTCAAATTTCTTTTAGGATGTTTCTTCTTTGACCTCTTTGATGTGGTTGCGTCCTTTTCTTCTTCTTTTCCCTCTCCTTCGCCCTCCTTATGGCATTTGTAGCAATTAACTATTTTCCTGCCGTCTTACTTTGCTTCAAGTACTGCTTTATGTCGTTCCTGGTCAATTTCATTTTATTTTTGAATTTTTCTCTTTACCTTACTATACATCATTTGTCGTCATTCCTCCTCTGCAATGAACTCCTCAGAATCTGAGGATGGTGCTATGTCATTTTTCTCTTTTTCTTTACCTACCAATGCTAGGTTTTGATGAGTGTATGCTTGTTCCTTTTTAGCATCGGGTCTGGAAGTATTTAATTTTAATTCTAAAAATAACTCATCTAAAATATTACATTCATCTCTTGAGCTATGTATTAGCTCTTTATCATTTAGCTTCAATACTATGTCTTCGGTCCGGCATTTAGTGTGATTCAGATGAGGCACCTATTCAATATTTACTCGCTAATACTTGTTTAGTCATGAACAATTTGTTTATATCTTATGTACATATTGACGATTTGTTCTCCCTTCAGCATGTGAACGAATTGAGTTTTGTTTGTAGTAGGTCTCTCCATGCAAGCTTCACCTCCGATGATCCTTCATGTATGGCTATGACCTTGTTCCATAGCTCTTTGGCGGGCTTGTATTTTCCAATTTTGTTCATCTCCTACTCCTACTCAGATAATGCTTGTTCCAACTCCAAGTTCACATTCATGTTGGTCACCACCTCCTTTTGTTACTTTGTCAACCTAGAAAGAGATAGCAAATTATTATTTTCATCAATAGGAAAATCATACTCTTCTTTTATGGATATCTCTATATCGATGTCGACTATGTAGGAGAGAGCCAGTTTCTTTTCCATGAGTTGAAGTTGCCCTCCAGCCTTGGAATAAATCTCTCTTACCATTGCTTCGTCTGTCATTACTCCTTTGAATGTGATGAGGCTATGATACCACGTGTTGGATTGAGTGAACGATGTGGTAGAGAGGGTGAATACCACTTTCCTGCAATGTTAGAATTCTGAAAGAATACAAGAAATTAAATGCAAACCAGAGTGCATTGTGATTTAACATAGTTTAGCAGCCCTAGGCTTATTCTCAATTTTGTAGCTTCTCGAACTCTTTTTATAGCCTCCTCCTTAAATTCAAACTTATCTTATCGTTATGTTGATGTGACATCTATAAGTTGATTGATCTGTCATATTTTATCCCAGTCCTGTCATTGCTCCTTTCATCTTCAATTGCATTTGAATAGGTCGCTATAACATCAATCAAATGATTAGTATTGAGCCAAAATGCTTAGTTGATTAGAAAGGATTATGTTCTCAGCCAAATAGAACCTCAGTTAACTGTGCAATCAACTGACAAACATTTTGTTCGTTTGCCAAATGGTTTGAGTTATCAGTAACCAAAACTGACCAATCAGTTGATTGCTACATCCATAACACGACCAACTACCAGTCAACTGTCCAAATCATAAACTTCGTTATTGAATTTCTCGACCATCAATTGACTACTCTATAGGCATCAGTCGATTGGTCAAACCACAAGCTACAGAACACTTGAGGTGTGGTTTTCTTAGCCACCAATCGACTAATCCCCAACACTAGTCAACCCAGACTTCGACCACATTTACGGTCGAGTTTGCCGAAGTTGTCATCTACCCTTGTCCTTTATATATAGGTCACTTTACTCACATCTCTCATGGAGAGTATCTAAACCTTGAGGTTTTCTTCTGTCAAGCTACTCGTGTATTGAGCCCTCAGCTTATCATGCCTTCTCTTACATAGTTCACCTCCTCGGCTTTACCATGTTTGATGCTCCTTGTCCCATTGTCCCTTGGATGGCATTGTCATCCTTCTTTAATCATCACAGACCTTGGTCTGTGGTCCCTTATGATAGGACTTTCGTCCCTTTTTGTGTTGTAAGTTGCAAAAGGATTTTGATAAGATTGACAAAAGGGTTAAGTTAGATTTGTGGTTTGTCTAACTTGTGTGTTAAGTTGTGTAGTATCTATTATGTATCCATGTTGACTTGGCATAGGTTGTGATGACCCAAGGGCTGTGAGATCAGAGAAGGACAATGCATCGAAGGTCGCGGAATGAGGAATATTGGAGTGTGGCAAGCCGAGAAGGTGAACTACACGAAATGCCATGGGTAGGAGTCGAGGGTTCATTGCATTCGAAGGATATGAGAATGTGAGATGTGAGTGGAGTGAACTATATACAAGGGACGAAAGGTAGACAACAACTTAGGTGGAATCGACCTTAGAACTGGTCAAAGTCAAGGGGCATAGTCGATTGGTGTTGGGATCTAGTCGACTCCCCGTGTGAGTAAGGGGTTTGTGGTTTGACCCCGTCGACCAATAAGTGGTTATTAGTCGATTCATGGTTCAACACGTATTCTAGTTAGAGTAGTTGACTAATGGGTAAGGATCGTTTCAAACTTTGTTAAAGTGAAGTTTTCAGGGATTAAAATCTTGAATGACTAACATCTATCATGCCCTTATGGATTGGTTAATTTACAAATCTATTAATATTTTGAGGACTGGCATAACTAAAACTAGAGAAGGCCAAGGTTTGTCCCCATGGGACGGATAGATGGTCATTGCATGGGAGTGTTGCCACCAAGAGGTCTGGAGGTCAATTCCAGGAAGTGAAATGCTTGTCAGGTTCCTGCCCTCCCTTATGCAATGGTCACTATTCAAAGACAAAGCCACCCGTGAGACCGGTCGTGTGGGGGCATCCGGGGTCAGCGTATGACCTTTTGCTAAAAGAAGGCCAAGGAGCTCTAATCCATCATTATATGATGTGTTAGAACTACAGCAGCAGGAAGGTTGAGTGTGGTAAAATATCAGTTATGAGTTCATTATTACTAAATGTAACACTTATACATGTATGACTATCTATTTGTACTGTATATTACAAAGAACAAAGTCGCTATTTAACCCAAATTGTATATTTGATTTGATAATTATTCAGAATTGGATTCGAGTTTGGATTTAAACTTGGTTTTATAGGTCTTAAGTTTGTCTTGTATTGACAGCATCAAGGTTTCTACCTCCTAGTATTGGCAATATACCATATGGGCAAAACTTGTTATTTTTTCCCTATCAGCTGGTTCAATTTTCATTTCATCGGTGTAATGATATGTGTTGCCTATGTCAACTAGCAAAGCTAACTACCTATTTCTACTACCATGACTTTTGTTGTCTTCCTGTGATTTACTAGGAGAGACTTGCCAAAAGAAGATATTACAAGAGCATGCAAAATTCTTTGTGGATTCTAGAGCTTCTTGAAGAATTCTGATTTGGGGGCTTGAGCTTGAGGATGTGAGACTGATGATATTTTGTACAGAAGGTGGATGGGAATATTGACTATGGCGTTGAAGGATGAAGGTAGTAGTGGGGATAGGCAATCTTCCCAGATTCAGAATTTGTCGAGGCAAGGGTCACTTTATAATATGACCCTCAATGAAGTTCAGAACCACTTAGGGGAGCCCCTTCATAGCATGAACCTAGATGAACTACTGAAGAGTGTTTTTGCAGCAGAGACTAATCAGTTAAATGGTGTGGACCATGAAAATCCCATAGACCAACATGCCTCTAGCTCTGGAATCCACCGTCAAGGAAGTATTACCATGTCACAAGGGTTGTGTAAAAAGACAGTGGATGAAGTTTGGCGGGACATTCAAGTTGGGCCAACTAAAGGTGATGAGGTAAAGAAATCAGGCCATGAGAGGCAAACAACACTTGGTGAAATGACACTGGAGGATTTTCTTTTGAAGGCTGGGGTGGTTACTGAGAACATTATGAAAGAGGGTAATGATTTTATTGGAAATTTGGATCGTGTAGAAAATCCGGATCTAACATCTAGGACACATGGTTTTACACATGGAGCTAGTTGGTTACCACAGTTTAATCAGATCCCAGCTATGAATAATCAAATGCAGGGACAGCAAAGCTTGCTGGGGGCTTATATGTCTGCCCGTCCACCTCCACAGCCAATAGGTGCTGGTTCTGCACCTATGTTTGACACTGTTTTCCCTGAGGGTCAGATGAATATATCATCACCAACAATTGGTGGATATTCTGATTCTCAGACACCTGGAAGAAAACGCAGAGCTTCAGAGGACATAGTAGACAAATTGTCTGAGAGGAGACAAAAAAGGATGATCAAGAACCGTGAGTCTGCTGCACGATCAAGAGCAAGGAAACAGGTTTTTTAACAGCACAATAATAATTATGACCGTGCATTTGTTTTTTAAACCAACAGTTCGTTTGCTATTTTATGAGTTTTCTGGGAGGCTATTTCTTTCATAGGAAAGGTTGCATTCTAACCTTTAATTTATTATATTTTAGGCATACACCAATGAATTAGAAAACAAGGTTTCTCGCTTGGAAGAAGAGAATGAGAGGCTGAAGAAACAGAAGGTAGACTATTGACTTCTCTATGATTATTTTATCTGAGTGAATTTTCTTTCTGCAATCATTTTTTTTATTCTATATCTGCCTTTGAATCCAGGCATGCCCACGTTGAAATTATTTTTATTCATTTTCATGTTACTGGTGTACTTTATTTGGATGATTCTTTGTAGAGTGCTTTAAATGAAAATCATTGTTTTAGAATTTTTCTGTTTTCCCACTAAATAAAATTTGGCCGACCCCACCTAGTGAGATAAGGCTTGGTTGTTGTTGCCCACCAAAAAATTGAGGTGGTTGCGAAACTATCAGTTCCCGTGAAATCACTTCCCTCTCAAGTTCTGTTTTTTCATGTTATTTTGAAGATTTATTTTTTCATGTTAACCACAAAACATCTGCAAAGTTCTGAGATGCTACAACTTTACAACATGCCTAAAGGTATTATCGTAAAGCTTAACATATCATTGGCATTAAGACATTATTTTAAGATTACTCTATCAGTGTTAAGAACGTTCTTGAAAGCATGCAAAAACATAGTTGACATTTCTGTGAAAAACGGCACTTACAAATTAGATTTGCATAGTCATTGTTTGTTTCTTTGTAACTTGACAAGCACAACTAACATTGTCACTTGTTTTCATATTTTAGATTATGTAAAACCTATTCATATTTATGGATTTTCTTTAGATATTTCCTGTTTATAATCTTAGATATTTGATTATACTGTCTACAAATTCTAATATTGGTTGGAGCATAAGTACATTTATTATTTACTTTTGTCCAACTATCCACTCATAGAAACAAAGAGCTCAGTCTTGGTGTACCTTTTCTTTAACTCTTGTTTCAATTACACCAGCTGGTGCAGGTGCCGCTGAGTTTTTCATGTCTTATTAACAAACAGGTCTTAAATATACAACCAACATTGGAACTCCATTTGATTATCTAGCAGACACTCATGCGTTAGTATTGCTTTTACATGTTTCTAGGTTAACCTTTTTTTTGCTGCCTGTTTAAATTCAATGAAATATCACCATAAAATATAGCTCAAGTATATTATTAGCAATTGAAATTCATTTTGTTTAGCGTTTATGGCATGGTAAGATGAATATTTGGTTGTTTGACATGCATTGTGGCTTGCACTTGCATTTATAAGATGTTAGGTTTTTGCTTATGTTCAAAAGATCCACCATATGCCAGTTAATTCAGGTTTTATTAGGTGGATATTAATGTTAAGCATTATCAGTAGCCAAATAAAGAAACAAAAGTCCCAAACGATGAGGTGGATATAATACCTTAACGCATTTTTTTATCCCATTGGTCCTATCTTCTTCAGCTAATCGTATCAATAAAATATTAATTCAGCAACCTTACTGTTATGCATATAGCAGAGTTGCATTGAAATGTCAAACAAGCCACCTGTTCTTCCATTAATTAAGTGATATAATATGGTAATTTATAGGGTATTAGAGACTTTCCGTTAGTACTGGTTATGCTAGTCATCTTATTATTGATGCACGTAAAATTCTCGATAAAAAAGCAAATGCAGATTACGTATCATCCATAATCTCATGAACAAGCATGAAACTTTTATATAGCATGATGATCAACTTCATGAGTTTCATGCATTTCACATTTGCAATCTAGTTGCATCCTTATTCTCTACAATATTTATGCATCTGCCATTTCTTTTTGACTGTGATAGAGAGACATCGAATTAGTGGGAAACATTCTCTTCTTGGATTCAACTTGTCATGGCCGTGCTCTTTTGCAATTTGATTGCAGCTCAATAAACTGACTTAAATCTTTGCGTCCATTTCCTCCAATCGTTGCAGGAGTTGGACCAGATTCTTATGGCTTTACCAGTACCCGAACCAAGGTATCAACTTCGACGGACGAGTTCTGCACCACTCTAATAATTTCAAATATATATCCTTCGTAGCTCAGGGTGTTGTAATCAATCTTTCAATGGAGACATAATAGTTAGTCGACTTTTAAGTTAATGGAGAGCAACAGCCATGAATAGTTGTTGCTGCCCCTTTATGAGCCCTGGTTTGGGGGAATCAATATTGTAACAGTTGCCTTGTAAATTGGATGAGTTAAAGGGGATGTCCAAATACACAACACTCAAAATGTATTAGAGGTAAATGGCATTAGAAAGTAGATGGTTAGCTACAAATGATTTACTGGCTAGTTGGAAGGAAGTTCAGTTGCAATTGGTGCTCTTAATTTGCAGACAAACTAGCCTGTTGATTTGACATGGTTCTTGTAATAAAAAGAGTAAAAATTAAAAGGGCCTTCTAAATAATATAAATTCTTAAAAGCTTTTTCTAAAAAAAATTAAAAGAACACTCCATCATATGTTTTATTTTGAGATTATTCTTATTTTAATGTTGTTGTAATAATTAGGATTAGTTGTTATAGTATGTAATAATTATTCTGTAGCTATTATAATATTGTTTCTTACCTTCAGTGTTATTGTAGATATAAAAATGTAACAGTGGTCATGCACAGTGTATCCCATGGTGAGATGAATACAGATAAATTAAATATTGAGTGACCTTAAGTGGAAGGGTTATTTGTCACCGTCACAATTTGAACTTTTGTCCATGGGTATAAGTCTACCATTTGCTACCAACTCAGGTACGTCCTGGGAGCTTTTTAGTGTTATTATAGTAGTTATGACTATATGTTATAATATATAATAGCTATTATGTAATTGCTACACTATGTAACTATTAATATAATATTATTGTAGTATTAATAGCTATTATATAGTTATAGTCATTGTTTAGATAGCTGCTATAATTATTTTAAAGTTTTAAAGTGATTATGATAAATTTAAAATAATTTTGATAAGTTTAACTAGTTTATAAAAAATATTTTAATATAATAATATTTAAAATTTAATTATAATTATGTAGCAACTACTTAATAGTTATAATTATTTTAAAATAATTTCAAATAATTTCGACCCACATTAATAGATTTGGATGAATTTTAAAGAGTTTTTATTAAGTTAGTAAGGGGTGTTTTAATAGAATAATATTTTATGTATAATAATTTTAATTAAAATGAATTTTAACATTTTAATAATTATACATTGAGGAAGTATTACATGTTGGAGCTTGTAGTAGTTGTTATAATAACATTTGGAATTGATCTTGTCCAAAATCTGAGGAAATGGTGAGCTGGCGACGTAGCTCATTGGTTGACTTGGTGAATACTCCTCAATAGTCTTGCAAACATAGGAAACGTCAATGCTAAGCCGGGAAGGAGTTTTCAGCGTTGGTCCTCCGACGCTCAAGTTAGTTTTTCGGCAAAACGGAATAGTAGAAAAACTACAGCTAGAGCAGGTAAAGAAATAAAGTTGCGCATACCTCCATTGTGGAAGGGAACCCCCCCTTTATAGAGCCATTGTAACATTTGCGCACACATCTCAAAGCATAGGCACGTCTTCCTCGATCAGACAAGACGGCTGGAAGCTTCTAAGGTGCCCTCTGCCAGCTGGAGCAATCCTGCTGTTAGTGGCACTCACTCCTAGAAGAATGCGATAAGATACTTGCTTGACTCGCGCGGAGTCGCTCGGGTGATCTTCTCGATCGTATTTAGCCCGCTCGGGTGTATGTAGCCTACTTGACCGCATGTAGCCTGCTCGTGCGTATGTAGCCCGCTCGGTCGTATTGTAGCCCGCTTGGTCGTATTGTAGCCCGCTCGGTTGTATTGTAACCTGCTCGGACGTATGTAGCCCGCTCGACCATATGTAGTCCGCTCGGTCGTATGTAGTACGCTTGGTCGTGCCCTCCACATTATCCAGTCTTCGCAGCCTTGACTCTCATTCAGTGGGGTCCCTCATCATTACCGGATCACAAGTCTCTCCCTCAAGTCTAATTGAAGGGGATTGCAAGTCCGACTGACTAGACCATTAGTGTGCTTTGTCGTTCACCTTCTTAGGTTTTGGTTTGTTGCTCGGTGGTCGAAGGCCCGGAGTTTGTGGACATCACTCAGCTGCTCCCAATCGCGTGGGTACGTGAGCCTGGAATTAAATCTGGTCGTTCGGCACAGGAATCTCTGACACCGGGCGTGGCTAGCTAGGCTCCCTTATAACACGACCGCTCGAGCGCGTGAGTTTTTACCACTTGGCGTGAGGGCATGCCCACTTATAACAAGGCCGCTCGGCACATGAGCCTTGAGTTCAAACCTGGCCGCTAGGCACAGGAGTTTCTGACACTAGGCATGGCTAACTAGGCTCACTTATAACACGACAGCTCGGCCGTGTGAGTCTTTGACACTTGGCGTAGGGACATGCCCACTTATAACACGGTCGCT
>JBBMJZ010002176.1:0-12026 GCA_037833815.1 Zingiber zerumbet | reverse complement strand
TAAGATGGACAACTACATTTATCATAAATGTAGATATTTGACCAATGTGATTCTTAATTTCTAATAAATGTTCATACTAAAAGCTAGGCTTTTAGTATACATCCTAACAATACTACCACTATCTAGTCTAATTGACAACTCATGCTACCACTATTTGGTCTAGTGGGAAGATAGGATGAGGTAGCTATCTAGCTTCCAAGCTACTGACTATGAGCGAAATCACTCTACCACTATCTGGTCTAGTGGGCAGTCAAAGCGTATAAATGCCACTATCTACGAGTGAATTCAAGCTACCACTATCTAGTCTAGTGGTTAGATAGGATGTATAGCTATCTAGCTACAGACTGCGAGAGTAACACTTTACCACTATCTGGTCTAGTAGATAGTATAGAGGTCAATGTATATACAACAATAATAACCAAACAAGTTGAAATAATCACATCCAAAGGTAAATCTCTACAAGCTATACATGATTTCATAAACATAACAACACAAGTATAAATAGCAATAAATAGTATGGATATCAACGAGGCTGTATGGATATCAAATAGATCAAACTAACTACAAGCAACTAAGTATTAACTCAAGAAGCAAATAGAGTGGAGTCAATGCAAGTAGTAATTGCTATTTAATCAATATATGATAATAAATAAGCATGCACTAAGATCAAAGAAACTATATAGGTCAAAGTGGGAACTACCCACCTCGATTGTAGATTGTCCTAATTGTCTTCACATCAAGGGGATCTACCTCAAGCACGAATCCCCTCCCTATTCTCTTTTCCTCTTTAGCAACATTTCCCAATGGCCAACTATGGTACAGGGTCAACTGCTATGGGTGGCCAAGGGTGGCTACAACAGTTGCATCAACCACTACAGTGATAGCTATTGCTTGTGGCACAATCTTGGGACACATAGTGACTCTTAGTGGTAGTCGTCATGTCGTGGCCAGATGCCAGCGACGACGATGGTGGAGTACAAGGCGTTATGTGTGCAGGTAGAGAGGCAAAAAGGTAGAGTTCCTACTTCTGGTATTTGCGAGGACATCCGAGCGGCATCGGAAGTCATGCATGGCAAGGCGACATCATTTGCTCACACGGTAGAACAGCACTGTGTGTGTGTGTGAGGAAACGACAGAGGAGTGGTGCCAATGATTTGATCATAGTGGGGGAAAGAGGAAGACGACGTCTGTGTCTGCTTGTTCATGTCGATGGAGAAGTAGCACCGGTGGTTCTCGCAGCGCAGCCAATAGACTAGTCGGTTGGCCTTCTGAATGGGGCCGACATCAAGGGAGGAGAGGTCGGCTAGAGTGTAAGGCACCGTAGGTGAGAGTCTCAGACAATCAGCATGGTGACAGCCGTAGGGGCATCGCCCGGGAGGCGGCGTCGAAGAGATGAACAGTAGCAAAGGAATTAGACTTAGTGTCTAATTAACAAACTTTAACTTATATATTCAATTAATCCCACTTTAATTAGGTATTCTAAACATGTTTTCTCAAAGCCCAACTAATTTATTCCTATAAAAATATCTTAAAATTTATTTAAAATCCATAAAAATCACAGTAAATCCCTAAAATTCACATTTACTCTTCTTTATTTATTTCTTTATTAATCTTAATTATTTTATTTATATTTTTATCTATAAATTTCACTAGATCAAACTATTAAATTGTTTTAGTCTTTCCCTCCATGATATTAAATATACATATTTAAAAGTGCTCAAGTCATGTTCATGTGGTCCGAGAAGTACCAGAAAGAATGTCATGACACTCTGGGTTTTAATCTGATCAACGAGTCAATTTGCTTGTTTTTTGTTTCTATTGTTACTAATTTCATACTTGTTATTATTCTTACAAATCTATAAGTGGTTGTTTCACCATGAAAAGTGTCCGAAAAGGATAAATTAAATAATAGACTCACGCTTTAGTGCATAGCTTTGAACGAGCACCCTAGGGAGTGTGAACCACGAAAAATCTAGTGTCCCATGTTCTTTCTATTTATGTTTTTTTCTTTATTATTCCACTACATTACTAACACTCCAATCAAATTCTATAGATAAGATCACTGAGAGGAAGATTGAACTTTAAGGGTGTTAAGTTAAACGATAAGTACCAATTGAGGAACAAGTTGAGAATTAATCATAAGCTTTTATAATAATACCACTACTCAAGATATAAGGACCATGTAGGCCTAATAGAGTTCATGGGGAGACAAAGGATATGGATCTCAATTCTCCACATATGGTGATGTACTCCTCTTGGGCGATGAATCTAAGACCTAAGAAGAAGTGATATTGGATATTGGTTCTAAGAAATGGCTTGTATCCATGAAGTCTGAGATGAATTTCATGTATGTTGACAAAGTAAAAACAAAATAACAATGATGTAGACTATGACCGTTACAACAAGAGTATGGACTATAATGATGATGCCTCAGATGGAACTGAGGAAGAATAAGGAAATAAGTCATAATTTAAGAAGGAAAGAAAGACAATGCTTGTTGTACTGACAATGAGGAGTTATAATGCTAAATGGCTATATTCAAGGCTTCAATGAATATGGAAAGTATGATTAGCATCTAATGCCAATTGAATTTGCTAAGACATCATTCGTGTAAAAAAAAGAGGAGTAAATCCTAGATAATGAAAATAGTTGTGCTTTCCTTTGTAGGGTTGACACATATTTATTTTTTTTTATGTTTTTAACTAACTTTCTTATCAGAAAGAACAAGGGAACACTTTTATTATCATGAAAACAATGGTTGACCGCATTTATGATTGATGTTAGCTAGATAAAAAAAAAAGAAGAGGGTCGCTGATGTAGGTCTAATCTAATATGATCCATTGAATTTTAAATGGTTATAAGTTTTAACTCGGAATTCAGAATCATACTCTGTTAGTGATCATAATTGCAGAATTTAAAAATCTATATTTTTATATGGGTAGCCATAATCATAAATTTTCGGACTCAAATTTGTCCCTTTAGACCCTCAACTGATTCTTTGAAAATTTTATTACTATTTTTAGTCATTTTTATTTTTATGATATTTAGGGTATTTTTATATTCCTGGTAATTATAGATCATAATCAGTCTATAACAGTGTCTTGTTTTATTAATTTTAATTTCTGTCAAGAGTTTTTTTTTGAAAATATCTCTTTTCTTTTTTTATAAGAATAGAATTGAGGTTCATATATTATTATTTATTTCATGTCTTTGTCTTAGAGTCTAGAGTCTATATAAATACATATTTATTTGTATGAGGATTTATCCTTCTTTTATTAAATAAAGTTTTCTTTTCCAGTAAATCTAATTAGTTTTCTTTGTTTTTGATGTTCTCTCTTCTGGTGTTCTCCAATCTCCTCTCTCATTAGTTTACAGGATAATTTCTATTATGTCTAGCATCAGCGGCTATAATATAACTATTACATGGGAAGACATTGTCGAAATAGATTAAGGAACAAGGGAGGCAAGTAAAGAGATTGGTTAAGAGAAGTGAGTACAACTATAGTGATGGGAGGTGAGAGGGTCAATTGAGCTATAACGAGAAAGAAGTGAAATGTTTTCTACGAAAAAGGAAAACAATAAAAGCAAACCTAGCACACGAAACTCCCTTCAATGTGGGGTCTCAAAAAAGGATATATTGAATGCAGTTTTCCTTACTTTGCAAGAAACAATTTTCATGACTTGAATCCGTGATCTACATGTCATAGAGTTACAATTTTACAGTTACGCTAAAACTCTCTTTCAAAAATGAAGATAACAACGAAGGGAAAAAAAGTACGATGGGAAATTAAAAGCACAGAGGGGAGAAGAGGATACAAAAATTTATCCCTCATTTCAATTTCCTTAGATGAAATGAAATCTTTTTCACTATACTTTTTTTTAGAGGAAACAAGAGAGATAATTATCATTCTTGTGGATGCTGAAATGGTCAATTAGCAAAAACATAGAAAGACAACAAACTGCATATAGGTTCTATTATACACCATGGTCCCCTCTTCAATAATGACTTAAAACACAGTTCTTGACAGAAATATCAGAACTTGCATCCCTTCTCCTACATAAAACATTCAATGAACAGTGAAAGCTTCCATCCAGAGTTCAATCAGGGACCACAGCCCCTTCTACTGCCACTGTTGATCCAGCGGATGAAGCCAAATAGAAGATGTCTGAGAGGTTTAAAGAAACTACATGACAGACGCATAAATCCAAGTGTATTAAATATGAAGTGTAAGCTTGGAAAAATTTTCATGTGTGGATGCATCCTCAGCTTCCACCTCTAAATCCAGCTCACTTGATTCTGACCACATTAATTAATTAATTAATCAATTAATTAAAAAGTACCACATCATCTAAAAGACTTGTATCTTCTCCACAAATTGATGAAGTGGACACTTCAAGAAAAGACAGAGAGGGCCCAAGGAATCAAGTGACAGACCAAGTTGTGTCCCACCCCATTGAGTGATCCATTTTCATAGCATGGACTCTGATTGAGGGAAATTCTAAAAGGCATATAAAATTTCAAAATTTAATTTACTTAATTTAGCCCATACTAAAAGAGAAAAATTAAGAATTAAGAATTAGTTACGTTGCTAAAATTAATTTATTTAATTATTTCTTGATTGATTTTCAATTTGATCTCATAAGTTTTTATTATACCAATGAACATTTAATATAACAATTATACTATATCAATTCCCTAATTACTAAGCAGTCTGTTATAAGTTGACCTATAATTTACCTACTTTCACATAATCTAGAGACATACTATAAGGAGTATATGGAGTGAGCGTAATCACTTTTTTACTATAATGTTATATCAATTAAACTAAAAATTTATTGGCATAGCTAACATTAAATTATTTGATTAAATGACTAGGATAATCTATATAATTTTTATATATTGTATGTTACTTTGTAGTCTCATATAAAGTCTCTTTTTATTAATTTGGTTATACAGGAGACTTACTTATCACCTAGCAAGAGCGAGTATCAAGTCTATCCATCATTTTACAAGTGATAATTTTTTTAAAGTCTTTTTAGTAAAAAGTAATAGCATTCATCTCAGACGATTCGATATAATTAACTTTCTGATTAGATACGGACAAGTAAATTACATAGAGTATTTTTTCCTTAGTACAATGACCCTTTATATGGGGAGATCAGAGAGCCAACAAAACATTTTACACTCACTAAAAATTAATCCCAAAATATATTGAAATAACCCTTCATATAATTACTAATTAGGTCAATCCGTGGATAGTTATTGTACACTAAAGTACTCTCATCGTCTTGTAGAACAACTTGCCTTTAAAATTCAGTAGAATCTTTCTTTACTGTATCTCACAATATATCATATCAAAGTAGTCAGCTGTTTGACATATTATATATTTTATTAGAAGAGATAAATCTTATATTGATTATATAGGATCATCTGGATGGATGATAGTGTGAATAGACTAGATGGGGAGTGGTGAATATTTTCAACTTTAAAATAAAATTATCTTGCAAACAAATACAATTTAAATGTTTGTATCAAATGAATGATACTGTGTAAGTTTGATGGGTCGTGTCAAGTATAATTTATAGAGACAATAATAAGAATAGATAAATAATATTAGAATATTATTTTTCTATGATTTGGACATTCTACTCGAACACCATGACTTATGACTTGTTAGGTGACTTACTCTAGATGACTCCATTATCAATTTCTCCTTCGCATCAAGCGATGAAGCAAGCCTCTTACAATCCTAACTTGTGGGATAATTAGAGTTAACTCTCCTCTTAATTGGAAATGAAATAATAGGCTAAGGAGAAAAGATTGCACAAGCAACGATGATTGGAGTCTCTAACTTGAATTGAAAGCCCGTGGAGAGTTGTGGCGCATTGTCATAGGAAAGTTCATAATGTTTTATGCATTGTTAACTTTTCAAAAAAATCTCAGAAGCTTTAATCGATGATGCTTCAATGGATAAATTTTGTTTTCCTCCAATCGATTAGAATAGGCTCTAGTCAATTGCTCAAGAACAAATGACCTTTGAGCATCTAGTGACTATATCATTAGTCAATTGTTCATAATTGAATTGAACTTCTAACTTACTATTGCTTTTAAAAAACATTCTATTCATTGAAAATTTGTGTTCATTAGACTGGAATAGATTAAATGCTCTACATAATTGAGGTTCAGTTCAAGTTGGCTAAATTGATTTAGTGATCCCAATTTCACTTGATTTATACCCTTTTAAGCCTATGTGAAGTCTTAGGATTGAAATAAGTCATGGCCTATGACTAAGACTAGTTGCCTCTTAGTTGAAAGATTTAACCGAAGTCTATGCCTATATAGCAAAACACATCATTCTCGAATGATACTACTTAAAGTAAAAAAAATAAAACACACACACAAGTTTTTGTGTGCAATGTTAGGATTACACATTACTCATAATCTTGATTAATGGAATCATCCTCCAGGTGATTGAGTATGACCAAGTGTTTTCAATGTGATTGACCAAAATTTTATGTTAGGTTTATCTTATTATGTTGATGTTTTTGTTAGGTGTGTAGTGTTACAATCAATGTGATGGTGTCGTTCAAGCAAGCACGGATAAATAGTAAATTTTATTGCAATCATCTCTTAAAAATCTTCCTAAAGACTTAGCAAGGTTAATTCAAACACAATATGCAATGGAAATGAAATAGACACACACAAACACAACACTCAAATTCACAAGTTCAAAATTGTCATCCTACTCGTAATAAGTTAGTAGGAGGTTATCAAAGGATATGACTCTTAACACAGCTAGGCTGGTCTTAATGAGAACCCTCTCACACTCTCCTCAGGGCCTCAGAATCCCAGTAATTAACCTCCCCACCTCAAACTCAAGTCCTATAAAAGAGGTGAAATCAACATCGATAAGAGAAGTTAATCCTCATTATCTCTAGTTGGCTCTCCTAGTATATTTAGCTCTTTCTTTTAAGTTCCACTATCAGAATCTAACTAAAGCATGAAAAGGACTTTACCAAATCGCTCTGGCATCCTCTAACATATGTTAATCCATGTAGATTGAATGCTTGTTATTTAGGTCTGGCGATCTCACCTTAATTGCCATCACAGTATCCAACCTTTGCCTCATTGTCATTCATCTTCCCACTTCGCCTTAGGTGTGAATTTATATCGTAACATTTTGGTGTATAATCTTATCTGCGAATGTCGACGTGTGATTCACCGATGAGTTGGCGTTGTTGCTAACTTAATTGTCAATCGTTGAGTAACAACGAGAATGATGATGTGGTTGGAAGACTGGACAAAGATAAACAAAAAGAAGAGGACTAGAATGATGGTCAGGGGGTTCCTCACCATAGCCACTCCGATGAATAAGTTAGAGAATGAAGAAGATGTCATTATTTAACTCCTTAAATAATACAAGACTTGTTTACGTTGTTGCTTTTCCTAAATAATTTGAGATTTACGTGATGATTATCCCTTTGCTGAAATAATCTGAGATTCACATAATGATTTATTCTTTGCTTGAAATGGTCATGCATCCTGTGTCGCTAAGAAGTATGAAAGCCAAAGGGGTAGTGAGGCAAGAGTTGAGAGCCAGAAGGCTAAAGAACCGGGAGGCTCGAGGATCAAGAAACTAAGGAGTTGGGAGACCATGTGGCCCGAGAGTCGGGGGCCGAGAGGCCCGAGAGTCGGGGGTTGGGAGGCCCGAGAGGCTGGGGAGACCTAAGAGTCGAGGGTCAGGATACTAAGGAACTGAGAGGTCGGATGGCCCAAGAGTCAGGGGTCGATTCGCCCGAGAAGTCGGGAGGCCTAAGAGTCAAGGGTTGAGAGGATAAGGAGTAGGGAGGCCCTAAACTTTCCTCTGTTGGAACCACCTCAGTCGTTTTCACCAATCCTCTTTTACCCACATGAGACCTACTGATCATTCCCGGGATTACAGTCTAGTCAAAGGAGGTAAAAGTCTAACTGACTAGACTGTAGTGTAATTGAAATGACCCCATCTACCTCGACTACTTAGGTCATGTGGAAAATGCATTGAACATTTACGAATAGATTATGCATTAAAAGCTAGCATGCCTTGGTCATCATGGCCTTAAATGCAATCACTCCTTTTAAGCACACCGCTTGCATCATCCACCTAGATTCCTAAGCCTAGAATACACCAATGAGCCTCTGAGATTACATTACATTAATATAATAAGACTCGTAGCAAGGAAGACTACGTATCTTTTTAATAGGAAATGATTATTCTTGAGTTTTTATTTGTCCCATGTATTTGATCCTATGATGGAAGATCTCTCCCTCCCTTATGACCCAGAGATTCAACGATCCCTATTGAATGAGTCAGGCTATATTAAGTCAAATAAGAGCATTTCTACATGCACCTATTGATTCTTCACTCATCACTTCTTCTTCTTCTTTATATCCTTCATCTCCTTGGTCTCTGAGTTTTCTTCTCTTCCTAGTAAGTTGTATCTATCCATCTTTATAAATCTTTCTTTCATTAGTTCCTTGGTAGTACACTCCATGGCCAGAAAATCTTTTTCTGCTCTCTGGTATAGGTCCTTCTCTTTGAGTTTTACTGATGCATCCCTTGATCGATTGAGGATGGCTTATGGAGTTCCAGCCGATCATCTGTTGAGACTTCTAAATGGCAACAATCGACCAGACCGTCCTCCCTAAGGCTTTATAACCTTCTTTTGAAGTCACATGTTGAGTGTGCTATGCTTCCCCATCCTTATGTTGTTTATAGAAGTGTCACAATATTTTCACTTTCCACTATCACAGCTTGGGCCTAATTCTTTTCATATTTTGAATAGGGTAGTGATTCTTTTTTGTTTGAATCGCATTCCATTTTCACCTCACTCCTTTTAATTTTCTTTTACCTAAAGAAGATGGAGGATAGAGTCTTCTTCTTCTCTTCCTATTCTAGGATTAATTTGACCAAAGAGCTTCCTTCATCTCACAAGGGATGGAAACCCTAATACTTTATTGTTAAACCCCCAGGCTCCATATCTTGGCTGACTCACTGGCAGCAAGAATCCCCCCCCCCCCCCTCCAACTTTGAAAGACTACCACCTGCAATGGGGCTACTACAGTACATCCTAGTAGCTATTGGGCCTGCAATTCAATTACAATATCTTACTCGAGGAAGGATTGTTGCACAAGTTTAGGCTTAGCCCCAGACCAGCTCCTCTCATCACTTCATTTGGTAAGAATCCTCTTCACAAGTTTTGATATCTCACTAAAGGCATATTATTTTTTACAACTGACACAATGATGAGGGCATCTCTAGACAAGGTGATAAGCTTAGAGCCACAAAACTGGAAGGGCGTAGCGTAGAAATCGTCAACCTCAGGCGACTCTCGAGGAAGGAGCTTTACTAGCTCTAGTTGTAGCCCCAACAGAGGGGACTTCCCGATCAGCGACAAGGGTGACAAGCCCGATAAGAGAGTCTAGATCTCCTACTGATAGACCCAACTCTTCGAGACCAACTTCATCTGCAAAGTTGGAAGTTCCCCTCATAATTTTGAGGAAGAGACACCGCCCATCTTGTTTGTCGGCCGAACAAGTAGGCTCCTCTATCTCTTACAAATCCATGTTGGATCACCAATGCACATCAGATCAGAAGGCCACCCAATTATCACTAATCTCCCTTTGGTGCACCTCTCTCCCTCCCCTAGGACTCCAACTTCCCAACCTCCTATCAAATTGGGAACTCCTCACATGGGAGCGAGTTCCTCACATGCTCCCGAGGATTTTCCAGATGAAGGCATCCCTCTAGTCGTAGATTTTACCCAAGACCCCAGTCCAAGCAAAGCATAGGATAGACCTCTCTATTTGTGGTTTAATAGCCATTGCCTAGAAGAATGGGGAAGCAGTGACCAAGACATTTCGATTCGAGCTTTAGCAAAGGAACTTCTACAAGATAGGGCCAAGCACATGTCTCAAGATGATATTCGACCAATGATATCCTAAGATCCACCAAGGTCATTGAGATCTGAAGGCCCACATAGCTAAATTAGAGACTCAGTTAGCTGCGGCTCATTCTCGAGAAATTTTTGCTATAGCTCAATAAGAAATAATCGTCACACAATCGGAGATTGATCGCATGAAGCGACAATAGGCTAACCCCACTTCTGACTAGGCAACAATCACCCGACTAAGGAGGGGGATAGTGGAGGTGAAGGCAGAAAGGAATAGTCTAGTGCATTGATGTAAACCTGCAAGTGCATGAGCATCATCAAATAATATAATTTATATAAGTCGATCCCACGAAGACTGAGGATTAAATGCTAATTAGTTTTACACTTTGAATTTAGCTAGACATAATTTATAATCGTTTGATTTGAGGTTTTCAAATAAGAAGTGAAAATAAAAGAATGATAACTGAGGAAGTCCTTAATTCAGAAGATGTTCTAGGTTGTTAGTTTCATTACAATGGAAAATATTGTGCTACGAATTTGCTCATTCCTAGGTCTCTACTTATATGTTTACTAGATAGTCTAAATTACTACCAAATACCATCTCACAACAGTGTATTAGAGTACTTCCCCTACCAGTAACTAACTATGTCATCAAGTGAAGAAGTAATTTAGATAGTCCAGGTTTTCAGTAGAGTATCTCCTGTCACAAGGCCTCCCCGGGTGTACGTCTCCAGATTACATAGGTCACTTGCATAGCACATAATTAGGGAAAGCCAAGTAGGTCAAGTGATAGACTCATCCATACATAGAATTATTCTCCCTTTGGAGATTACATTCCATATAGAAGGATAGTTACCTTAGATACTCAACGTTAAACAAGCTTCCTAAAGCCATGTCGAGCTATAATTGAATGTACACTCAAAAGATGAAACAATTTATGCATCTATTCAATGAAAATTCGGGTTTATGCTCAGATATAGACACACAACAATATATCTAGCTCAGAAATTAGATCTATACATATAGAAATATAATCTAGATAGATAAATTCATGTTCATAGAGAAAGCCTACTTGCGAGCATTTTAATAAACAGAACAAATGCCATACAAGCTTCATCAAATAAGGAAATTAGCAATTCAATAGAGTTTACAATATTCACACATTACAATTACTTTCTACATCCTAGAATAATATAAATCTACTCTATAATTGAAAGAACTACAATCTAAGAACTCAAAACCATAGGAACTTCAAGAACCCTAAGGAAGGAGAGAAGAAACTTATACTTTGATGTCAAGTGAAGCCCTTGGATATAGATCTTGGAGTGCCAATGAGGATGGAGCAGTAGAATGTCCTCAGATCGTCCAGATGGCATCTCTAGATGCAAGGATTTGACCTAGAGGGTCTCCTCCCATCTTGGAAATTTCTCTCCTTCAAAGGAGATGAAGTGCCCCTTATATAGAAGTGAGGCACGGGGTGGTCATGCCTCTTGGCATGGCCCAAACCTGTCTCTGGCGTCTGGCCGTGCCAAATTGCTTATTGGCAGGGCTAGAGCAGAGGCTGCTTTGTTTCACCTTCTGGGCCATGCTATTTGGCACGGCCAATTCTTCAAAACTACATTCTCTGATTTTGTCGAGACATGGTCATACCTTTAGGCACAACCATGTCCATTTTAGCTCTGGAAAACTGCACAGGTTGGCTCCAGGCCATGCTCTGAGACATGGTCGTGTCTTGTCTGGTGCTAATTCTTCTTCTTGGCTGTGTCATTTGACATGACCAATGACTTTGATGGTTCCTTGGCCATGCCATTTAGCATGGCCACCTTCTAGAGCTTCTCCTGGTCATGTCTCAAGACATGGTCAATGTAACAACCGCCCTTCTAAAAGCCCTAACTTAAGACACGGACGCCACACTTATCATATCTTCTAAAGACTTCGTTATACGCGCACTGCTCAGTTCAAATATCTACTCTAAACTTGTTTTGACTAATACGTCGTATTTTGAAGTGAAGCAGAGTTGAGATGAAGTCTAAAGCTACTACAAGGTCTGGGCCGTGTGACCCTGACCGGGTGTGTAACCTTACCGGCCCATATTT
>JBBMJZ010002169.1:0-12027 GCA_037833815.1 Zingiber zerumbet | reverse complement strand
CTCCCCTACTTTGTTCAAGGTTTCATCCACATGGTTCGATCTTAGATCATGGCTCTGGCTCGTGCTTTTTCCGGCAGTTAGTCCGGTGAAGAGCGACCTTGCTTTGATACCATTTGTTGCGCCCAAAGGATGTTCACATATCTCCACAATGTCATGATATTATCCACTTTGGGTCTATACCTTCATAGCTTTGCTCTTGGGCTCTCCCCAAAAGGTCTCATGCCAATAGAGATATCCTACATCCTTTTAACCCCATGATCTTTCCTAAATATTTTCAATGTGGGACTTTGATTGAATCCCAACATCAGCCATCCCATTAATCTGATCTCCATAATGGCCTCTATAATCATGATAGTCCTAACATTAATTATCGGATGTGACACCCCAATCATGCAGCTAACACATGATCTCGCGTATCACACACCTTAATGATTTTTTTTCCCTTTTTATAAACTTGCTTTACATATTTTAGAGCATGATTCTCCTCACTCGAGGAGCCACTCGGCGATATCATACTGACTCATCCTACTCATAAATAGAATCCCTACTATGATACTCCAACTCAATACCTGACTCCATGGTCTCCGATTCCTCAATGCTCGAGTAGCCTACATGCCTCCATCCCAAGTAAAGTCATTCTTGAGTAGGGAGGGCATGGGATGACGTAGCTAATCCAAGATGCGGAGAACATGGGACTACGTTGACTCCCCTCAACCAAAACATAGTAGACTAGGGATGTAGGGAGGGGGGATTACATGGCATCATGGCAACCTCTCAACCGGAACACAGTTAGTGGGGGACATGGAGTGTTGTTTTTTCTGCCAAGGAAGTTATATAAAAAGAGACCTTCTTCTGTAGGTGGAGGTACGTGGCATAAAAATATTTTTCTCTGATTGTCATCATCTTCTTTTACTCTCTAATCATCAAGATCTGACTCAAGAGTCAAAGTGGATGTGTAAGGTTCGTCTCGAATGTCATTCTAGCCTTCGTCTTACTATCTCAGAGGATTCTGGATGTTCATGCACCCCAAGCTTGTTCGGAGTCACCCCAATAGAAGTCAACCCAATTCATTTCCAGTTTAGAAGTAGTTGACCATGGGTTCTTTGCTAAGTTACTCATCCCTTGATCTTGGATAGGATCAAGTATCTATTACAATTAATAAATAAAGATAGTAACTTATTTTTTATTTTATTCTATTATTAGTTTTATGATTCATCAACTTTATGTTGGAAACATGAATGAAAAAGAGGTGGAAAAGAAGAAAAAATATTTTATTATGAATGAGACTTTAGTCTCATATTGCGAGTTTCATGACATTATGATTAATTTATAATGTATTACAAGTATTGATATTGTAAACATATACATAGGAAGAAACTCTCTCTCACGCGCACCCATGCATGGAGTGCAAATCCAAATTATGGATTGCACTAAACCAAAGGTGCATTGGAGTACACTACGAAAAGTAGAATCCTTCTGCTGTCGGTCCCTGATTTCTTCTCTTTGTAGTGCACATGCTCAGTAGTATACCCGTGATAGCGTTCGAGTACTCTCTCAATTTACCACAAATAATCTGTATTAGGCTACGTTTATTATCTTATCATTGTATTTTGGGAAACAGGCGTCCAACGTGACCTCGTAGCACTGCCTGATAGAGATGAATTTATTTTAAGAAAACTGCGTTGAATGTAGACCTCAACTTCTTTGTTTCCAAGCACTCGGAAATCCACTCGGACTTGGGATGACTTCCTAAGCACTCGTCTTCTCATCCTAAGCACTCAACTTCTCATCCCGAGCACTTGGACTCTTCACACGAGCACTTGACCCTCGGGTGAGAATCGACAGTCGGGCAACTCAGCTTACTGACTCGGCACTGGTCATCTCCATTTCCTACTTAGACTCGACAGTCAGGCACGTGGTTCCTAACTCAGCTTCGTTTCCCCGACTCTAACACTTAAGCAGTGACTTATTCCAATTCGACACTTGACATCCCGACTCACTTGACTTCCCACTCGGACTCAAGAGCAGTCACGAACTTAGATTTGCCAATGATGTCCTACTGGGGTTTGGGTAATTCTAGCAGCTGGAATCAGCTCCATCTCTTGGCAGTGCTGATAATATAGGAGATCCTCCTTTTTTTACTGTTAGATATTATCAGCTCAAGCCATTCATCAGATAAATTAAAGTTAAATTTTAATTTCAATTCAACATTCCCCTTATAACTCCAACAAATATCTCTAACGAGATTCCATCCAACAATTTATTCCCCGGACCAATAATGAAATGAAAATAAAAAGTAATTAATTCTTTTTTTATTTCATTAATAAAATAAATAGAAATTATTGTAGATAACCGAGCTAGAAAACAATTTTTCAATTCTCATTTTTTTCCTTTGCTCATAATTCGTTCCATCCATTAGTTTTGTCATAATATTTTTTTATTATTATTTTTAAAATTAATAACTATTAGACTAATCCTTGAAATTTAAATACTTATTTCTGAAAAAAAAACTATCATTTCAATATATATATATTCAATTATTCACTACCTTTCTCTGTTTTTTTGTATAGATCAGGATCGATCTTTATTTTACAGCAGAAAAGCAGGAGAATTCTTCATGATTATTATTTTCTATCAGATGCATTATGCTTCTCGCTATGTGATCACGCGGAGTCAACAGGCGTTGAGGAGGAAGACAGAGAAGAAGAATCATGAGCATCGGCGGCGCCATTTCCGACGACTAGGCGGCGTTGATCGACCGGCTGGCGAGGAGCTCCCTGGAGCTGATCGCAGCCGTCGACGGTGGCGTAGAGGCGGTATGGCGGGGCGTCGGTGGCGAGCCACTGGCGGACGTAGAACAGAGTCTGGGAACAAGGGAGGTGGGGCCCCGTGGCGGTCACCTCGAGGTAGTCGCAGTACCAGCCGTGGTGACGACCGGCGCCGTCGGAGGTGAGGTTGATGCGGCAGATGGGGAGGCGGAGGCCGCAGGGCCCTCGGCCGCTGAAGGCGTCGAGGGCGCCGAGCTCAAAGTAGTCGTGGTCGGCGCCCATGAGGCCGCCCCATTTGCGCAGGTCCCTCACCGTGAACGACTGCCCTGCCTCGTCGCCTAGCGTGAGTCCGATGGTGGCGTCGGTGCCGGCCTTGATCACGGTGCCGGTGCTGACGTAGAGAGTGTAGACGCACTGGTCGTCGTCGTCGGCGGAGGTGAGGAAGAAGGGGAGGAGGAGGAGGAGGAGGAGGGTGGAGAGGAGGAAGACGAGGCGAGACGGAGCCATCTGTGGATCTGGATGCTGTTGAATGAACGATCACCATGGCCTGCCCTTTATTAATCTCTCTCACCGCTTGATGTGAGCCAACTCATTGGAAAAGAATGGACGAACAATATTTATTTATTTATTTATTTATTTATTATTATTATTATTATTATTATTATTTTCTCATCAGAGTAAAGATGATTTGGGTTGTGTTATGCTAGGCTAGCCTGATCCACGAGTCGAATTGGCCAGGCACGGCCATATGCTGCGTCAGGGCTAACGACCCAAACACGATAAGACGAGATTAGATGCCATTTTAAAAGTTTAATCCTAAAAAAAATCAAAAACCCATATATTTTAATTAAAAGGTTATTTTAGTAAAAATAAAATAAAAATTAATTATATATTTAAAAAAATCTTAAAATATTTCTATAAATATTCCTCTCCCTTTCCGATCTCAACCTCTTGTCCTATCCAAATAAATTTCATTCTCATACTCTTCATTTATTCTTTCATCCTCATTTTTTAATAGTCTAAAAATTAAAATGCACCCAAATCCTAAAAAATGATATGCTCAAGGAAAAAAACTCAAGCAAAAGTTCAAGGATAGACACATAAAGTGATAGGCCCCACAAAAAATGAAATGGTGGGTCATAACTTTATGTGTCTATCCTTGAGCTTTTCTCACCGTTAAATTGGTCGAAATTTGATCCCAGTCGGACGATATTACATGTTTGAGATGAAATCTAAAACTATAAATGAACGAAACGTGACCATCAAATTTGATGTTTATGATAAGAACTCGTTGTGAACACACGCATGAATAAACATATATGTTTACACAAATAGATTTTAAAATTAATTTTCAATGAATATATAAAATATCTTGTTCATCTAACCTCCTATATATAAATGAACTATTATGCTAAAACAAAAATACCTCTCATAGTTTATATATCTATATCTTATCATGAAACAATGTTACCATTTACTCTAATAAATAAATTTTACAAATTATTCGTAACCATATCTATAAATAACGACCACAAATAAAATTTATGAGCAATATTCATAAATAAAAACTTTATATCATATTCATGATAAAATAAATAAAATTTTATTATCAAAATTAATAATTAATCAAACAAACTTAAAATTATAAAATTTTCAAACAATCAAATAAATTTAAATAAATTGAAAACTCGATGACCAAACTTAAGGTCAAGCTTAAACTAAGCTCAAACTTAAAAAAATAACTCAAGCCAAACTTAAACAATCATTTCAACAATTTAATTCCTTTTAGGCAAGATTTAACTTAGCTTAATTATCTTATCAAATAAACTTAAACACCTCTTGGCTCAATTATCTTATCAAATAAACTTAAACATCACTGAATCAATTGCCACCCTAATGACATCCCACCACATCCAACAGAGACTAAAATTATGAAATTGATAAATTGAAGACATTAACTATATACAAATATCGCCATCATGTCAATACATTTTCTTTCACTTGTTTTATATCTTTATTGGCTTGACCATATTCCAATATTACATTAAATAATATAAACGTAGTTCCCACACTCGCATACCTGCATTCCTATTCCCACACTTGATTCTACTCCAGGCGCAGACTTGTAGAAGGCAATAACGATAACAAATAAAAGACTGCAACCGTATCATATTGCTTCACACATGTTCACAAGCATACACAATGATCCAAGTTTTGCCCAGAAGTTGACATTTGCACTTCTGTCAGACCTTCATACTTTGTCATTAACCAGACCACTGCATTAAGAAACGCAGAAATATAACTCGATGAGAATCTTTATGTTTCTTAACCCAGAACAGCCAATTGAAAATGCATCAGTAACATCACACCAGATTGCATCGGCAAGCCAGAAAGTTACCTTTGATCAATGACTGGAGCTGCCAAGATCAAAGTCCATGGTGTAGTCGTATTCAATAGTAGGAACCACAGAGGCAATGAACTTCAGAAACAAGAAGAGGTACCTATCAAACGGGGGAGAATATTAGTAGACACGAGGTGCGAATAATTACTACAACCTGCCTGTAATAAAAGAGTACAACTCTCATGGTGTCTGCCTTGGTTAAAGCATAAAACAAAAATTAAAAATGATGAAAAACATTTTACAGCAAAGACTGACAGAATGCTTGTGGTGCGAATAATTTCAGTAGCAAAGTAGAAGATTCAGTCTTCATATAGGTTCAGTCACAAGGATCTTAGAAGTCCAGATAAATGAATGAAGATTAGTCTAGATTTCCAAAGGTTTTTAATGGGGTTATTATTCTTGGAAATTACTTATCAACTTCTGGTTCAACTCCACGTGATATGAGGACATCAATGATCTTTTTCATCACTGCGCCATGACGACATGGATGTACAGATGCATGCTTCCCTGGCAAGTGAGGATGATCTTCAATTGTTACCTAACAGTTTCCAGAAAATCAATATAAGAAAGTTAAACAACCAAGTCCTTGAATCAAAATAAAATTAGAGAAGTAACATGACAAGGAACACAGAGCACTGGGAAAGAGATGTCCATTAAAAAATAGTGCAATTAACTAAAAAGATGCAACATGCCACACATGTTCTGAGAACAATGAAAAGAACACAATAAGATTGCAATTTGCAATTATAGTAACCTTTTCTTTCTTCCAGAAAAGATAGCTAGGAGAGTTCTCAAGCACTCATATTTGAATAAAGATGATTTTTAAACCTAGGACTTTGGCAACAACTTCCAAGGTCCATACCAATGTGCTTGTTGGTACACACATAAGAAAAGTATGTGTTGAGACACAAACTAATGGAGAGTAGGAAACCGAGGAAGGCTCTCATGGCCTTCTTTCCACCGAGGTATAAGTGATGAAGAGGTATATAAAAGACTATTGGAGCCACTCTTCATTGTACCACCGCCAACCATCAAATGTTGACTACTGCTAGCTACAACCAACCATCCTAAATCACCCACAAACATTGTCGGTCACCATCAATCACCGTTAGCCATCAACTTTCGAACTTGGGATGGAGAAGAGGGACAATTATAAGGATTTTAATTTGCTTCTGTACCTCCTTATCCAAGCATACAACTTTAGGTACCACTCTTCTCCCTCCTCCCTCCTCTACTCTCTTTCCTTCTCTCCAATCTACCTCTCTCCTAGTAAGAATGGTCTTAAAGAAATTTTTATCTTGCTCCTCCCTCCTTTATTTCCCTCTCCATCACAAACTTGTAAATACACCGAAGGAAAACCATATTCATTAAGACAACAATTACAAATTAGAAGGATCTTGCCCCATGTAAACACAAGGTTGACTTCAAGGTGAAGTCAACACTCAATATTGATCAAGAAGAAATTGTGTACCATTAAGAGCAAAATTAATATAAATGCAGAACAAATAATCATTAAGAAGTCTTGCCACATCAAAATTCACATTCATTCCACTCTTTACATAGCATGGGACAGCGTTCTTTTTTTTTCTTATTGACTTTGTGGATGTCTCAAAATCAATAGTGGGAGCTGAAAATTGATAATGAATTTCCTATGAGTTAGAGCATTCTGCCATGAAATGTCATATTGGTCATTTCATCTCATAATGCAATTTATCCATTATCATCAAAAATTCAAATATAACATATGAACCTACATATTTTTTGTCATACATCGTTATCCTTTCCTCCACTAAGATTATGATATTAAACAAATTATTGTATATTTTACATATTTATGTATTTTATGATGTAAAATCATGACAAATAAGAGGAAATATTTTTGACATTCTATAATTTATATTTATAAAAAATTTTGACTATCACTAAGTGAGATAAAGGCTTAATTGTTGTTGTTGTTGTTTTATAGTTTGTATCTATATTATGATTCATAGTTCAATAATTTAGCAAAATGATTCACAATATGAACCTTGATTTGACAATCTCACTAATAGGTACCAAGTACTTGCACAAATCCTATATAATCATTCAAAATTCTCCAATTGTACTTCTTTTAAACTACAACATGTATTGTTTGGGCTCTACTATCTCCCAAAGGCTCTACCCTATCTTGTATGATTAGTGACGAAGCACATTACATAAGTCAACAAATGTAATTGTTGCACAAAAGAACAGACACTAGTAACAAGATATTATTGATTCACAAGAAATCACATGTTTCCTTTTTCCTTCAACTTGTTTACACTTTTACTTATGCTCCCCATGCCATAACTTATTATTTTCCTCAGGTCAACAAAGTTAGCTATTCAATTCTTATCATCCATTTTATAGTAGAAATGTAAAAATTTTCCAGGATTTGTCTCTATTATAAACACAAGAAGAAATTCTATTGAAAACAAATCTCTTATAACTACAATCTCACCAAGGAATAAAAGGTTTTAGCTATATTTATTTCAGACAATGTTTATTCATTATAGTAGATAATAGATATACATAGAATCAATAAAATATGAGTATGACATTACTGTTTTCCGTGCATGATCCTGGCTAACATCTTCAAATACTAGTTCTGGCTGCAAAGGGGCCCTTGACTGCAATTTAATACCAGGGTACAGTTAGTGTATACCACAAAAGATTAATAAGTAAATTTGAATACCAATATTCTTCCACAATAGAGTGAAAATATGGTTACAATCACTATCAAAGAAGAAAAACTCAACAAAAATGATCTAGCACACTGAATAACCACACAGAAAAAAAATATATAAAATTTTATATTGCAATGATAACCATGACAAACTCTTTTACTAGAATCAGTTAAATCAACAAATTCTTTCACCTTACATACTTAACCACATAAATGAATATATATCTGTGAAACAAAAAGTTCCAAAGACTATGCCACTAAGTTCCAAAATTACCCCAATTCAAATTACAAAATCTCTCAAGAATAAATCAAAAAATGTCACCAATATGGATCTCCAGGAATTATTATGTGATTGAACATAGATATTAATAGCGGTCACATTATAGATCAAATTGTGACAGTAGAATGCTGATGCTGATGTCAGTAATGAAACAATGAAAAATACACTATTAAATTCATCAAATGTCTAACGTAGATGCCAAAATGTCCAAACTTCTGCTTTGCTACGAATACTTTTTTTCATACTGCATGAAAAAAAACACAATTGTAAGGGAACAACCTCATCATATCCTGTTAGCCATACGCGAGGAGTTTGGTAATATTTGTCATACCTGGAACAACAAAGAATGTATAAGCTCAACAATCATTCCCCACAAAGAAAGAAAACTCCATCAAGAGAACAAACAAACAATAGGCAGGGAAAATGGTATACTTGTGTATCATCAGATTCATTTCACTTTTTCCTTTTTGGCTGCTCATGCAGATAAACAATATTATGCCATTTTATCTTTGTATCATTAAATAGGGGCTTGATACCAGGATTCTGATAATTACTAAACTCCAAAATACTGAAGCCAGAAATTCCAGTCTGACAGTTTCAATTTGGGCATGAACACCTATTAACCACATGGAAAAAAAGTATAGAAAACCTAATACTGAACACCTTGATCCATATTCATGTTGGGTACTCATACACTAGTCCTTCCTAATTGTCATCTGGTAGGTCAAAAACTTCTAACATAAAAATGTTGGTGAATCTTAATTACAATCTTCAAACAAAAATACGGAGACTAGGAAATAATATTTAATATGTATGGTGCATTTGTGAGTTACACTTGTTTATTAGATACACTTGCCAAACATTAAAAACGGTTATAATAAAAAGAAGTCAACATGCAATAGTAAAAAACAAACAAATATCAGTTGTGTGAAAAGGAGCAACAAACTATCCACTGAATAACTTACGTGATGCTAATATCATATGTTCGGGTCCGAAGAATGTTATCATCTTCGGGTTCAGTTGCAACCAAATACTTTGACTGGAGGGTGGCCTGCATTTAATTGAACAAAACAATAACATCCAGAGATATATCTTAAAGGTGGAGAGAAGCTTTTAGGGTTATATTACTCTCAAAAGGCAGTCATCACAACAGCAAGTACACTACAGATCACTTAAAAGAACCCTATTTTGCTCTGTTTGTGCATCCAAAAGCATCAATTTTAATTATTTTTTTTCAACCAAACAGTCAACATGATCTTCATTGATAAATACTATGGCAGGGTCTAGCTACTTGACAACCATCTTAGACTGGCAAAAAATAATCTAAATCAGTGTTTTCAGCCTTTCAATGAATAGATCAATAGCAATTTATTGACAGCTTAACAACTAATCACCCTAACTGAAGGAAACATCACAGCCATGTTATGTTTTCCTACATGGATGTTCACAAAAATTACCATCTAATTAGAACAATGCTGATTGTTATTTCGCCAAAATAAATCCAATATAAGGTCCCCAAAAATGGATAACTTCATCCTGTCAATGATTTCTTTTTTAAAAAAGAAAGATTCTTTTTACTCACAGAATTACTATTTTTACAGCTGACAAACCTTCCTAGAAATAACTAATTTGGCAGTGTGTGAATAAGTACAGCACTGGCAAATGAAAAAAATCGATCATTTGGCACTCAAACAACTGAGGCCAACAATAACAGGGACAGAGCAACATCTTGATTCTCGAGTTCTCAGAAAATAAGAATGATCAACTAATAGGAGCCTCTCATCTTCTTTAGCAACTTCCAGACTAGATATAACCATCGAAAACTACAAAGCAACCAAACTACTAGCATTCACTCTACTAATTTAGAAGGCAATTAAAAGAGATGAATTTAACTTATATAGACTATATAAGATTCTAAACAGACAATAAGTTGTAATCCCGGATCTTGGTAGATGAACAATTGTATGCATGAAGCAAAGTAAATATCCAACATTTCATTATGAACACTCACTTTACACTTAAAGGTCTTGTTTAGAGATACGGAACATCACTATAGAGTTATATGGAATGGCATTCAATGGGTTGGAATAGTAGTGACTATGATCCATCTCATTAGCTTTCATAGTCACTACCAATGCAACCCATTGAATGTCATTCCACTTATACCCTTAAACCAAACAAAACAAAACATGAAACTAACCGTCTCGTTAACCTAAGTAGGGATGGCAATGGAGCGGGGCAGAGACGGGTTTGCCATCCCCGTCTCTACCCTAATCGGGGAATCCCCGTCCCCGAACCCACGGGGATTAAACCCCCATCCCCGCCACAAAGATGACAATGGCGCGGGGATGGGGGCGGATCCCCGTCCCCGGGGATTATTTTAATAATAATTATTATTGGGGATATCGGGGCGGATTCAGGGATGGGGATAGCATCCTCATAAGTCATACCCACTTGTCTGCTGCGGGGATTTTAAAAAATGCCCAAACCCGAATCCGATAATGCCTCTCTGAACCCGCCCATTTCGGATTTTCCCCACAGGTATCCGAACCCGTGGGAAAAATTACCATCCCTAAACCTAAGGTTTGTAAGAAAAAATTATAACAAGATGGCATAAATAGCTAGTGTCATGAACGGAATGGCATTTTTTTAAAACTAAAAAATATAGCATAAGAAAATAAGCACTTACTGGATCTGCCTCTATAAGGTTTTCTGAATCCTCGTAATCAGCCATATCAGGTATGTCTTCCTCCTCTTCACCACCAAAATAAGAGGGGATAGACTTGATAGACACATCTTTTCGGATGTCTAGAGATTCCATGGAAGGTAAAACTTCTTCATCACCACTCCTGGTCCCTAATAGTTTCCAAAACCCAAGTTATAAAATAGACGGTCTAACACTGGAAATTCAAAATTTTCTAACCTTTTGGCATCCCGTGAGTTGCCAACCAACCATCATTATCATCATCATCATCATCATCATCACCAAGAAGAAACTCTCCTCCAGCAGCGTCATATTCTTCTTCCACCGAACTAGCCCTCCGTAGACAAGGCACTGCAAAACACGAGGAGTCTAGTTAGCACCTCATCTGAAGATAGCAATATTTCATCTTTACTATGCAAGAACACCAGCTAATGGCCAGAAGGCAAGGAAGGATTTTTGACAACTTTAGAGGAAGCAAAAGGGAAAAATGATACCGTTTCTCGTTATGAGATACTGCTTGTCTGCAGGCAGGTATGTCTTCCTTTTGCTCGGCTCGCCGGCCTCCCTACATGAAATCATGAAAGAAAACCGCAATTCAGATAGGTAGAAGAGAGAAAATAGGAAAGTAGGCGCACGGAGAAAGGGGGAGATAACCAACCAAGACCACGTAGGGCATTTCGCCACGAGATTGTCGCCAGCGAGGACGAATTCGGAGACGCTGAGAACGCCCTTCTCCTTTAAGGCTGAGACAGTACGCGGCCCCGTGATCCGCTCCACCGTCCCCTTGAAGGCCTCGTGTAGCTTTTGCGATAGCACCATCTCTCTCTCCCTCCCTCCCTTCCTCCCCAGCTACGCTTCCCTGCTCTAGGAGAATCGAACAAGATTAATAGCAAAGAGACAACAAAGAAAAAACAAAAAACATGTACGCATGGAGAGCAGAGACGAACCGAATTAGGGTTCCAAAGACAGCGGATCGATTGATGCCCAGGAACGACGACGATCTAGAGATCGATCGATCGCGAGGATGATCAACTGCCCGGTCACAGCAGATAGATCGATCCTTTGGGATTCAAGGGGAATTTGGCGTGTAAAAACTAAAAAGTAGCCCAGACCAGCCCTAAAATAAATAACAGATTTCCCAAACAGCCAGCCTGAGTTTGGATTATCACC
>JBBMJZ010002159.1:0-12027 GCA_037833815.1 Zingiber zerumbet | reverse complement strand
TTGCATCAAACCATGTGTTTCTAATGAAATGCCTAAACCCTAAAATGATACGAACGAACCTTAATTTACACAAGATTTGTGAATATGATCTTCAGCTAGGGCAACTGAAAATCTAGCTCGCATGCTATCAAGCTCGATTCGAGTGGGAGTGAAACCTACTGAGGGTGCTAATGTGAGATAGGGTTGATCTTATTTTGTGAGCTTGAACAGGGAAGAAACACAGAAAAACTAGTAAATTATTTTATCATCCACTAAAACAACATTACTCTCAACTTTCCAGCCTCAATGAACAGGGTTTAAGGCTATGCTTTTCCTCTTATTTTTCCTTTTTTAGGAGGGATTCTAGTTTTCTGATCCACTCAAATGACATTTATTTTATCTCCCATTTAATGCTGAATTTATAGACAACATCAATGTCCAATGGAGGCGTTCAGTTGCATTTCTTGAGAGGCCTTCTCCTGCAACTTGGCATCATGTTGCTCTAAATACTCCTTGCTGTTCATCTCTGTCAATCTGAAAGAAAAAAAAGTTCAGAATGTCGTTAGGATCTGATGTTGATATCTTCAATCTCCTCTCACAATTGATTACTCTAGGGGCATGCTTTACCTACTAATGGTGCGGTCCTTTGCGAATCCTAGCTCGTTGTCGACACAGAGGTCGAGATCATCTTTCTTCAGTGACCGGGAAGATGTTCTTGGGGAGATTTTCTGCGCGTCGCTGATGGTCACAATGCTTTCGAATAGTTCAACTGGATCTGCTTCGGCTGTGCATAATAGTCTAGCCTTGTTTTCATACATCACCTGTTGGAGAACTTTAAGCATGAGATTGGAGAAGTGAATTGCTCAAAATGTTCATCCAAACTTTGTCAAGGGAACAACTCAAATTGCTAAAATGTTTTGTCGACAGGAATTCAAACACAAGAACTGGTGAAAAGATCAATGAAAGTAAATAAAGAAATCTGACAACAGAAACAGAAAAGGTGAAAGCCAAAGCAATACCTACTGCAAAATATGTAGCATAGTTGAGACATTTGGCTTCTAAAACAAGTCATTTATCTAATAATATGCATTAAAATCATGAGAAAGAACAATATAATTGACCGAAGAAGAATATGAGGCCAAGAAATTTTTCCTTTCACCTACTGTTATAAAAGAGAAGATCAATACAACATGAGGCGGTTAATAGGAAAAAAACCTTCTTTGAAAAATCTCTATCTAGTGTCCAGTGCTACATGGTTCCCCTCTTCAAGAACTCCTCGTGCACTTGAAGATCATCATCTTCGTGATTCGACCCAGTAGGGAATTGGGGAAACCCAATTCAAATAGATTGGTCCAAGGGGCCGCCAAATTCTAGGAGCCCAAACTATGTGATCTATATGATCATATAAATCCTGATCCACAAAGAAAAGAGGAAGTGATTTGGACAAAAAGAACAAAGTTACCTAGACAAATCCTGTTTATCGATAACCTTAAACCAACCAATCGAATATTAATTAGTTCATAACCAATTATGTAATGTGAACCATGCATTAGCTTAAGCAATCAAGGAGTAGCTCTGTAACTTAGATATCATAATGGCTTCACAAAGTCTAGGACATACATCAACCAGTGTGACAAAGCGGTATGCTGCTGTCCTGTTGTGGATCCCAAATTTTGGTACACCTTCCAGAGCAAGTGTATGGAAATTTTCTGCAGTGAATGAGAGGGTTAGAATGTAAAGATCAGTTATATAACAACATGGAAACATGATTGATCGTCGAAGCAAGGCACTAAAAAGATTTCAATTTTTTCTACAAAATAAAAGAAAAACATCTTACTAAATAGACCAAAGTAGTCTGCTGCCCCCAAAGGTCTATCACATAGGTCTTCAAATGGAAAGTATGCACATCCATTAGCGCCTAATGGGACCTTTATAAGCGAAAAATGAGAGAAACATGAGAGCTAGAAATTATAAAGGATAGTACTAACTCAGAAAATTTATGTCGTAAAATGTACCTGCAATTTTCTGCCCATTACAACTTCCACAACTTGGGGCCCTGGTATCTCATTTCCAATCAAATGATGGAACTTCTGTTTGAGAAGACCAGGGTACCCCTTTCCGATAAAATAGAAGCCTGTCTCAGCCTGCATGGAAGTAATTGTTTTTTTATAAGTGGAAGTGGTTGAACAAAAGAAAACATGGAGTGCATATTACTGAAGAGTGTGCTAAACCTACAGAACCCAATTTCCGGTAATCTGTTGAGGAACCAATAGCGTGATCAACACACCTTTCCTGCCACAAAATTTCCACCAAAATAAACATTAGAGTTCGTATACACTAATGCTAGAAAGAAACCTATAAGGTTAATATATTATGCACATCTATAGGATCAATACCTTCAATGTTTCAATAAATGGTAAAAAAAGATCCCTCTGCAAACCACCTTCATACAGGCGATCTGGGGCACGATTTGAAGTAGAGACGAGAACCTAAAGAAAGTCAGTAAAGAGACTCGGTTCAAGGTTGTTTCTGCTTTAATCTGCCAGGAAAATTTGTTCAAGAAAGATCAGAGTGCATACAGTTCCTTTGTTGAACAAATGTCGGAAAAGTCGATTTAGTATAAGAGCATCAGCCACATCAGTTACCTGTTATTGACACAATCAAGACTAATTGAGCCACAAAAGCAAGAGTGGCTAGAGAAATATGTTGCAGTAAGGATGAGCGTACCATAAATTCATCAAGACATAATAGAATTGAATCGTCTGATATCTCTCCTGCAACAACCTCTAGTGGATCTGCTACTCCTTTGTGCATCTACAATATGTTAGGCAGAGAATACAAACCATTAAGAGGGAAATTGTTTATAAAGCTCATCTGATTAGCGTTTGAACTTTATAGAGAATCAGCTCACCTGCAAGCGGCTATGTACATTTAACATAAAATCATGGAAATGAATCCGCTTTTTTCTCCAATTAGATGGCCTGCAGAAGATTAAACAAGAGTCAGAAAAGATCAATTAAAGGTGTGCATCACTAGTTGCAAATTATGATAAAGAGTGTTTTGTAATATTTTTCATCTGATAGAAATAAACTGGAGTTTACTTGCATAGGAAAAACATCTTATAGTGACTATGATTTAGACAAGATCTTCAAAGAGGAAATCTCAAATACCCGCTAGTTGAAGGAATTTAAGAACATATTAAAAATTATTTCTTGTGTGCAAAAAATATCCAAACAAAATCCATCTGACAGTAATCCCAAATGGAATGAATTAGCTCCATATGAAAAATGTCAGCTAAATTCAATGTGTTTTATGGCCAATTTGAATTATTATCAGTAAAAAAACATTATTATACTCAGAATATTCATTTTGTTAGCATAAAATTACAGTTAAGCCTTCCTGCGCTTGTCACTATCATTCAATTGACAGTTTTAACCTAATTTAGTAAAGATCCGATACCAATCACACCAATAAGCATCAGAATGTAATTCATTAAAACAACGAGGATTGAAATCTCCAGAACACTCACAGTTGATCATAAAACAAGTCCATAAGCATTGTTTTTCCCGTGCCTACCCCTCCATACATGTATAGACCTCTGACCGGCGAATAAGAAGAATTTGGAATGAAACGGGACCACAACCACCTACTTCTGCAAGAAACCCAGAACCATTAACTAATTCATAGGAGATGAGATTGAAGAAACTAACTAAAACTTCAAGAGAAACAGATTCAAAAATATGATTCAAGCACAACGTTAACAAGCTCAAGTATTACCTAGTCGATTTCCTAGATGCAGTATATCTATCCAACTGACAACTTTCTTCGTGATCAACAAGCTCACCATAGAGTCTCTGCAGTGCTAGAACTGTGTCCACCTAAGAATACACATCAAATCAGAAATTAAATTCAAAAGAAGTAAAACAGATAGAAATCAGATACCGTACGTCGGAAATTAGCAGATATACCTGAAAACTGTCTCCATCAACAAGTTCCCCTGAGGCAATTCGTCTTTCATACTCCAGCAAAGGGCCAGCTCCTCCAGTATCTGGAATCACTGTGATTAACACAATTAATACATGTCAAAACAGAAAATATATGTCTCTTGCATTTATAAGGATAGTCTCTTGGTTGCTCATAGCTGCATAGATGGTAGATCACACATGTAAAAGATCTGAGAAATACTATTAAACTACAAAGTATTAGCAAATTGGAGAAAATATTGTTATTTGATCTCTCTAGTAGAAGTCAAGGACAAAGATCAATTAGGAAAGAAAAAAGAGGAAGGAATGATAAGGCAAAAAAGAGAACCTCCAGAGTCGTATGCTGTGGTTGACATAAGCTTGGAAAGCATCATACTGTGGTCCAAACTATTCATTTCTCTGCTGCAAGAAACCCTCCTCAACTCAGCAACAGGATTACAAATAACCAACAATTTCCCATTTTTTCCAATTCCTGCATGCAAAATCTCTCTCCGAAGAAGTCGGGATAAACCTTGGACTTGACCAAGAGCTCGACCAAACGATCTCATCATCGATGTATGACAGCTATGGAAACTATAGGTAGTTAAAAAGAAGTGCTATAGTTAAGCGGATGAGGCTTTGACGGCGTGAAATCTTCCTTCCTGTGGCAGAAGCATGAATGATGATGCCCTTACGGAATCATGCGATTTGCAACAACAAATTTAGACACACTAGAACGAGAAGATCCCTCCTTTTGCTGTAAAGAGGAGGATACAATGACTCTTGGATGAAAAAGCAAAATGGAACATCGAACTTTATGAAAAGCCTTGAAGATAACACCCAAAGAGGAAAAAAATCCTAGACAATAATAATAATAATAAAACAATGACAATGAGATTGCAGTAATGGGTTCAACTAATTCATGAGATTTTTCAAAGCTGTTCCCTGACCCGCTAATAGGGGGGAAAAAATTTTATCAGCACAATCATCAGAATCATATCAAAATGAAAGCAAAATTCATGCCTATTTTAGATCCACATAATTTGTGACCTTTTCACCCCGAGTACCAATGATCACAATCTCAATAAACTTTAACACGGTCCGATCAAAAATATCTTAGAACCCAAAAATTTCCAAAACAAATTCACAAAAGAGGGAAAGGAAGGTTATTATACCCCACAAATAATCATCAAAGAAAGAAAATTCATTTTAGGAAAAAAAAAACTTCATTGGACATGCAAATGGTAGAAAACAACTGCGACAATTCTAAAATAAAAAAGAACGAAACGGCACCAAAAGTCAACCGCAATCAGTTCCCAGAAGCATAATACACTAATTCCTCCGGCGACGTGTTTGCCAATCAATACGAGTAAAAACAAAAACATCGAAGCAAGCCCTAACCTTAATCCTCCAGGAAACCTGGAATCAGATAGAAAAAGTAATTCCGTAAAATGGAAGAACTCCAGCGCCTATGGAACGATAATCGAAGTGGATTGCGCCGTCGCCGTAAGCTACTCCTTTGCCTTCGCCTCCAGCTTTTCCGATCTCCGTCGCCGATAAAGAAGGAACAGAGAGAGGCCGGTTAGTTTTTATTTTCAGAATTCCATGACACGCACTGCCCATGTTGGCAACGGGGCCCGCCACGTGCTGCCGTACTGCTCCTGTTGGTATCGTCCCAATTACTGGCACGTTTACCCGACTCTTACCTCCCGCGGGTCCCGTGAGATTGTTGAACGATGGCCAATTAAGAGAAGGCTAACATTACTGTTAAGTAAGTTACGAAGCACAAAGCATCGGAGTGAGCGACTCACAGTCGTACCGCGGCGGATTGACGGAGAGACTGTGGTGGGGCCGTGGCCCTGGCCAATCAGCGCGAAGAGTAAGTTTGCAGATAGAGAAAAGAACATCCTCTGTTCCGGGATCATGTGAACTGGAGATCGCGTGCGCCGAGGCTGAGGATCGTACGCGACAGCGATCTTACGGCTGGGAGCGGCGTGGTGGAGTCGCGTCCCGCGCCGGGAGGATCCGCTGTTGCGGGTCCAACACGGCATCCTCACCGCAGAAACTCACACACGTGTCACGGGACACGGATCATCTACTTTAACTAAAGTGCGCAATTGGAAGTTTGCCTTTTTTACAAACACACACCTGGATAATTAAAAATATAGAATTGAGCCTTGATAACAAATATTCAAAGGGCACCTTCTATTTTTGTTATGGTAAAAAAACCTCATTTTTTTTAAATCTTAAATATACTCTTATTTTAACATAGTTATAGTATTTTTAAACTAAGACTAAATACATCATGAAGATTATTATTATTTATAGAATATTATAATATTTGTTTTAGTTTGTTCAAAATTATTTTAATTTAATAAAAAAATAAAAAAAATTTAGGATAAAAAGAGATATTTATGCTATTTTCTAAGAAGATAAGATCAACAAAGTGAACCCACCCACAGTTGGCTGTCTTTATACATCACCAAAAAAAAAAAAAATGAGGTTGAAATTTAATTAATTTCCAACCAAGTGATTGGATTATTTTTTAATTCTTTTAACTTACGTTTTAGTCTTGGCATCATATATTATTTTAAATGGTTTCCAATTAAATAATAATTAACATGTTAAACTCCTTGTTGATAATGTTATTATATAAATTTAATTTCTCGGTGGACTAAAAGTCCTCCCAAAGTAATTCAAACCAAACAATAGTCGGATCTTCGACTTTATTTCTAAGGATGAACCTTATCGTCATTCTTTTCTTTAGGATTGAATTTAGTGTCAATTTTAGGTATGTTTTTAATAAATCCACTTGAGTGACATGCGACATCAATAATTTAGTCTTTTATGAGCTTTGTTTCTAAATTTTAAAATAATTTTGTTTTGGCACAAAAAGTTTACAATATTTGCGTTAGCAAATTGTTTCTTTATTTGCAAACTTTTATCGGTTTACTTTTCAAGTACTAATATTTTTAAATTATCAAGCAAAATTAGAAAATAAAACGATAAAAAAAATATATTTTAAGGACAAACTAACCGTTTTAAAACTGACGGTATTTAAAAATAAAAATAATAATAAAAAGGCAAATATGGATCATAGTTTGGAAAATCATGATCCTAAATTATATGATCTTGGATGGTAGAATCGGAGTGGAATATGTAGGATTGAAATAGGAGGAGTAGAATCGTAATAGGATCAGCGGAAGTTTTAAAAGATCGTAACTTTTGACTCAAATTAAACTACATAACTTTTAATATATTAAATCAAAACTGGTTATAGTTAATTTTAAAGTTTACACTTAAGCATCTAATTTCAAATAAAAAAACATCATTTCAAGTCTCATAGGAAATTTGAAAGTTTTTATTTTTTATTATTATTTTTTCATTTTTTTGCAAAGTTAGTGTTAAGATTATGAGACTATTTAAACATTTGTTTAATTATTTTTAGTTAGATTTTATTAATTATATTTTGTCATTTCTTTTCCCTAGATAGATAAGTTTTTTTTTATGTCTATTGTTTGATATCTGTAGAATCAATGGATCTCTAAAGAGTGTTCAAATCAAATGATTTAATAGTTTCGGCTACGTACTGCTTTGTTACTCTTTAAATTATATCATCCTGTAAATCAAGTAAATATTTTTAAAGTTTATTATTATTATTATTATTATTATTATGTTAATCATCATTTTATATTTTTTTATTTTATGATAGTATGAAAATATAAATATTATTAAGTGTTGTAATAATAATGGTAATTAAATTACTAGTTAATTTACATATGTATAGATAATAATGTAATATGAGATGAGTATATATATATAATTATTATGAATTTATTATACATAAATGAGTTTTTTTGGATATTTTTTAATTATTAATTAATTATATATCATAAATTTTTAAGAGTTTTGATAGGATCAAACAATTCTACCATACAATCCTAACCAATCCAATTATAACCTCAAATTGATTTTGCATAAGATCATGATTCTACAAACTATTATCACCACGATTTTACAAAACTATGGTTCGAATAGAAAGGCACCCACCCATTATTTAGCTATGTATAATTATCCAATTGTCCTACGATACTGTTCAGTACTATTTGCATTATTATCTCCCACTTAAATCCTAAGTCGGTCAGAGGTATATTGTAATAACTATAATTTTGTAGTTATTACAACGTATACTTAACCTGTTTAAAAATAGTCATGTTCTAATAGTTACAATTACATAATTGTTATAACATTGATTCAATCAAACTGTAACTGCTACAATATGGATTTAATCCTGTTCACCTGACATTCACGTTGTGTCGATCTATTATAAAATCATAACTATTATAATATGGATTCAACTTGCTCATTTAATATTCACATTATAATAGTTATAAAATTATAACTACTATAATATATACAACCGTTATAGTTTTATAACTATTATGATGTATCCGATCAATTTAAAATTTAAACGAGAGGTTTAGACGAGTCATAATAATGAAAACAGTTCTAAATAATATTGAAGGATAATTGAGTAATCATACGTGATTAAACATACATGGGTCCTTTTAATTTTTGCATTTAAAAAAAATATATTAATTTTTTATTCAGTAGAATTTTGGACCCGTTCGAGAACACAAGCCTGTCACTCGACGCTTATTTTGGTCAAATTTGGACGTTAACGCTTACTTAAATATTTATATAAAAACATTACATAATTATAAAAATCGGCAAGTCATGTGACGAGGAAATGAACATCTTAATCACGTGTCATCTTCAAAAATTATTCGGCCATATAAATAGTACTTTAATAAATTCGTATATTGCATCCAGAGGTCAAGTTGATGAGGATATTCGGTCCTCAAAATAATACTTAAATTTTATTTTATTTTATTTTATTTTGAGTATGCTGACGGACGAACTAACGTTATAAATAATAATTGAACCCACATATGTTATGTCTCATCATTATCTTAGAAAGCCCTTCCCACTCGTGGGGATTTTTTTTTTTTGAGAAATTCAGCATCCGGCTCTTACGATTTCTTTTCATTTCAGAATTATTGTAGCTTATGGTGATATTCTTAAAATTCAGATGCAAATATAAAAAAAAAAAAATCAGTCAAATAAAAGTAATAAAATAATTTAATATTACCTAAGACTTGAAAATACATGAAACTTTTGACTCAATAGGTCTCGCCAATGGTTGAACAAGAACATAACTTCGATAAAGAGATACTGATGCGAATGTTTTTGCATCTTCTGTTTGACAGTGAAAACATTCAAGCATATTTAGACTAATCCGAGTCAGATGAATCGACCGTTTCCGCCTGGCGAATACTTCTCTTAGTTTTGCTGGACTTTGAGAGATGAGAAGGCCCTTCGCCGTCCAAGACAATAACTTGGGACTTGGCTAATCTCTCCTCCAGCTCTTCTGTGCTGAAGCCATCAGTGCCTCCGAGGTCATCGAAGCCTACCTGCAATGCACGAACACGTGAAAACTCGCACAATCGAGTGATCATCCGGTCACCAGATGATGAAATTTTCGCACCACTAACCACATAATCCTCGACTTTGGCATTCTTTACGAGAGCGAGGGTTGGCAATACCACAATTCTGAGCTTCTCGGTTAGGAACGGGCTTTTCTCGGCATGAACTTTGATAAAGCGTGACTCTATGTGCTGCTTTGCGAGAATACTCAGGTGCTTGTCCATTACCTGCAAGCATCATATCGAAATAGGTGATTTCCAAAATCAAAAGAACCACTAGTTTGAACTGAAAATTTGATAGTACAGAGTATGAATATTCCAAGACTGAACTGAGAAGAAAACAGATTTCCTCCAATATCGGTCCATCTTCCCCTTAGAACGCATACTAAGCCATCCAGGCAAAAGATTGGATCTAAGACTCTTTCAAAATTTGGTTGTGTTAAACCAAGCTAGCATTTCTTTAAATACAACGATATAATTTGCATACCCACAACATATTGCTTTGGAGGGAAAAGATAAAAAATTTACTAGCCATTAAAACTACTACAAAAACAGCCAATTGTGTAAGATTGGATAAAATAATGTTTTTTTTGGAAAAAAAAAAACTTTAGAAGAAATAAAGCAGGACAGCAAATTGTTTCTTAAAAATTAAATACAAGATAGAATGATGTGATCAAATAAGTCGATGGTCACATTATGTAGGTTAATGAGGGTAATTGGAGAAAAGAAGCTGATGGAAATAGATCCATAAGAGAATACTCCAGGAAAAACAAACAATAAAAGTTGCAACGTAGCTAAAAAGCTTGTCAAGTCAAAATTTGAGGATAGAAGTAATTCGAGTCAGATAACCGAACAAGCCAGTGAATTCATGAAACAGTGTGCTATGTTCAGATGTCTAGGTAGCTAAAATTAACACATAAAGGAACTCAGAAGTACATAATTTTTGTGAAACTCTCAAAGATCATGAGGCAAGAATTAAGAAAATAAATCAGTAGTTCAAGACACAAATCAATAATATAACAACCTAAATCAACTTGAAACACAATTAGTCAAGACAAAATTCAAAAGTGACACAAAATGGTTTAATATATAAATGGATGGCATGCTTACTAATTAAGTCATTTCATCCAAAAAAAAAACTAATAGTTCTTAATGTCATATAACTCAACTTACGACACAATTAACACAACATCACACAAATTGTCACTCTTACTTATACTCCTACACAGTGATTACAAGTATCGTGAGTGTGCTTACATTAAAGTACAGCCCATTTTTCAGGCAGGTTTTTCTTTTCCTTTTTTTCCTTTTATATGGGCTTTGCTCTCCCATCTTTCTGGACAGTCCTGAAGCAAGAGTACCTATATTCCAATTACCTATCTGTAATATATATCTCAACTAAGCTTAGTCAGTTCATGTGTTAGATTTAAGTTGAAAAACCAGTCGTATCCAATTTGCCCATCCACACGATGTGTTAAGAGCATAACTGCATCATTTGACCTTTTCCCTATCAACTTGATCTACTGGTATTGATGGTCGATTGTTCATTTTAACAACAGGAATGAACAAAATGCAAGTTTAGGATAACTCTCCAGCTTATGCAATAAAGAAACCTAGTCACATATTTAACCTGGCCATAGACTCATGCAATCTGCTCCTCACGAAACTAGCAAGGCCACTTGAATAATACTTACTTTATCATCATATTCATATTAATAGCTAAGAAATCAGGATATATTCAGCGGTGATCTAGTTTAACTACTCCATCAAAAAAGCAAAGATTTACAGTCCTCAGGTTATACAGATGAACATTTAAGACTCGTTCAGAATTCCATTAGGCTCAGTGGAACACATGCTCAAGTTTCATAGGAATGCATTTGCAAGAAAGTTTGAAATCATCAAACTAGAAAAAGAGCATAGAGATGTGGAGATCTAAAAATAAATCATTTTAACCAGCAAAATCATCGTTATGCTTATTCATTGCAATCAATTAATTTTCTTCAAATGGGACGTTGTGCTAGCAACCATTTCTCCCTGTAGCTCCCAAATTGTAATTTTGCGAAGGAAAGGAAGGAGAATATACCTTGCACGGCCAGTTATCGCGGTAGAAATGGCAGACGACGCGGTCACTAGCCTTGACGGCAGCGAAGAAGTCCTTCTCGGAGATCTCAGAATACTCGCCATGGCCGAGGGAGACCCACTGGCTGCGCTTCTCGGCCATCTTCTTCATCTGCTGCAGCCTGCGCTCCCGCAGCGCTTCGATGTCGTCGAGGTCCAGCCGATCCAGCGCCGCGATCTCCTCATCGATCTTGTCCTCGACGGCCTTGGCCACCGTCAGCAATTGCTGCTCGATGATCTGCAATCGCCCACAACCCTAAAAAAAATTCACGCGCAGAGAAAGACAGAGATCTGGCGCCGGAGTGAGCCGCTCACCTGCTTCCCCAGCGTTTCATTCATGACGCAACGCGAATCTGAACCCTAATTCTTCCGGATCGGCTTCGATTGGAACAAATGAGCGAATCCTTTTTTTCACATTGCACAGATTAAATAATTGAAACGTCTCAATTTCTCAAATTTGTTTTTAGATTCTTATTTCGAGT
>JBBMJZ010002137.1:0-11278 GCA_037833815.1 Zingiber zerumbet | reverse complement strand
ATGCTGGGCAGGAAAGGTGACTGGGGGTCGAAGGAATTTTTGGCACAGCAGACTAAAGTTTTATCCCCGTGTGTAACTGGCGACCTTCGACCCCACGATCTTATTTGCAAGTTGCAGTCACCTTACCAGCTGATCCAGTCCATGGGGGCCTACATTGTGCCTATTTTGTGTTTACAGATGAGGGAATTTAATTGATTAATTTCTAGCAGAATGCAACTAGACCCGACTTCATCCCTAATTATCTGAATAATCGAATACTCATACATAATTATTTAATCATGTGTAAAAAAATCTCTTCCTATAAGATTTCATTCAGAGCAAATATCACATCCTTGATCGATTTGAAAGTAAATTATCCTCATGGTGACAAAAAGGTAAATACACTCGCTCCCAATTCCTTTGTTAATCCGTCCCGAATCATGGAGGAGATAATCACGACGACCACTAGTCTTTAGAATAATAACTAGTACATAAAAGAGGTATTTATCTCGACTTATCAAAATTCAAATTTCAAACCTCATGATGACAAATACCTCTTAGATTAGCCACAAATCATTCCAAAAAGACTATGGAAATTGTCCTCCATGCTCAATGCTCGGGAGATCATCCTTTTTCTTTTAAAATATTAATGTTTATGTATTAAATCACCATCATAAACGTGCATGCGTTAAAACCTATTTTGCATCATTTTTTATATTTAAAAAATTATTAAAAAGGTACTTGAAATTTGTCAGATTTTTACCTCACTTTTTTTTTTCAAAAAAAAAAAAATATATATATATATAGTTTCATTTCATTTTTTTTAAATGTAAACGGTAAAATGTGAAATGAAATTTTCTCTGAAATTAATCCGACGAGTTGTTTGGTCTGATGGTCTCTCTCTTGTGATCGTCCGGATTTGACATCGGCATAGAGATGCAATCGCCGCAAGCGTCAGCGGCCTCGATTGCTCTTTTCTATTCCAAGTCCATGGTTCGAGGGAGGTTGATGCTCCTCCATCTCAAAGACGTGCATGCCTCGACAAGGTCGTTTCGCTCGCTTCCTCCATTTTCTCTTAAAGCTGGAGCTTTGTCGACCTGCAACACCCGTGCCTTCGTCAACGCCACTGACTCCTCATCTGGTCTCGGGATTCTTTTTGGTATGTTCTTGTTTTCGATGGAAATGCTTGCGTTTGTTCCACTTTAGCATAAAGTTGTTTGTTTTCCTTGATGGGTAGTACTGCGGTCATGACTTGTAGAATCTTTTATGCATCGTAATGCATTTCTCTATGCACAATGATAATCTATCATCAATCTACTCCACAAGAATTGCAGTTAGTAAAAGAAGTGGACATGTTAAGCCTTTAACCATTGGAAGTAAGCATGAAAGTTTTTGGGTGGAAAATGTTGGGATGAGGTTTTCTTCAGGGAAGACTTCTTGTTGTCTTGATTTTTGCACAGTATAAACCTCTAGGAAATTTGCTTGAATCTGACATTTTTGGTAGTCTGTGATTACAATAATCTGCAACCATCGTCTCCTGAAAACACAATGACCTATTTATCAGAAAAATTAAAAATCCTTTTTCTGAATTGTTTCTTGTTACAGTAGAATCTCATATCATCTGGAAGCCTGAGACAACCCTCATAGTAAGATTTTCAACCTCCTAGCTCTCCCTCTTATTTCCTGATATTAATAAATCATATTAAGTACCATGAAAAAAATGTGAAGAATGATAAGAGGAGCTTAAATATGCTTAGTTGTAATTAATAAAACAGAACAATCTTGCTCAGTATTCTGGATATGATTTTATTGTTTTTTCGTTTCTCTTATAAAACTAGTATTTGCATTTTACTTTAGGTGCGAAAATTGGAGAGTCACTGGAAGATCAGATCATGGCCATGATTTTAACTGCTTTCATTCCTCAAGTCATTCAAGTGTTAGATGGAATCACCAAACAAGAGGAAATTTTACTCTTGGGCGTGGCTGATGAAGTTAAAGGTCTGGTAAGGAGGCTAGAGGAGCTAAGGAACATTCTCCAGGATGCTGAACGTAGGAGCTATAATGAAAAGGAGATACAATGGTGGTTAACCAAGCTACGAGATATCATATACGACATAGATGATATGATTGATCAATGCAAAATTGAGGGGGAGAGTCACAATAGATTGTTGGAGCAGCAAGCTCATTCATTTAGGTTGCGCATTAGCACAAAGTGTTCTGTGTCACTATTTTCTTTCTTCAATCGATCTTTCCACCACGAGATTGCTGAAAGAATCAAGAGGCTAAGTTCTAGGCTAGATCAAGTAATTAAAGAGGCTGCAAAGTTCCAATTAATATCATCCATCCATGGATATGAAGTTAGCCTGACAAACAAATGTATTGTTAGAGCAATGGATCCTGAAAGTGTAGAATTTAAGTTCAAGAAGGATGCAGAATCTATGTTTAAGCTACTGACTATGGAGGAGCGGATGAATTTCTTGGTGATTACTGGTGTTGGAGGGATAGGAAAGACCAGGCTAGCTCAGAAGATCTATTACGATGAGAGAACAAAAGCTCACTTCCAAGTTAGAATATGGATATGTGTCACTCAGCAAACCACATTTATCGGCATGCTGAAGCAGATAATCACTGGTGCAGGGCAAACCTACAGCGAAGCTCAAACAAGTGAACAACTAGAAATCAAACTGAAGAGGGTCTTAGAGCATAAGAAGTTTTTATTGGTTCTGGATGATGTTTGGAGCATACAAATTTGTAATGACTTACTGCAAAGATCTTCGCAGAACATAGTTTCTGGTAGTGGGGTTCTGATTACTACAAGAAATGAAACTCTTGCAAGAGAACTTCCCGGAGCACATCTTCAAAGAATGAAACCTCTGTCAACAAAAGAAGGATGGTCCATGCTCCGCAAGGAGCTCTATCGGGAAGATCATGTTCAGGAGATGCAGGAGCTGAATAACATCGGTATCAAGATTGTGAGGAAATGCAAAGGTTTTCCTCTAGCTATCCGCGTAATTGCAGGAGTCCTTAGAACCAGAGGGTGGAGCTCTGAAGAATGGGAGAAGGTTTTCCTTGATCCAGCATGGTCATCATTTGATCTTCCAAATGATGTTACAAGAGCTCTATATTTGGCCTACAAGGACCTACCAGCTAATTTAAGACAATGCTTTGTCTATTGCTCCTTATTTCCAGAGGACCATTTGTTTGATCAACAATCCATCATCAAGTATTGGATAGCTGAGAGACTGGTAGAAGAAAAAGAAAGATCAACAATTGAAGACACAGCTGAAGGCTATTATAAAGAGTTGATTTGGAGGAACCTCTTGGAACGAGATTTTGGTCAGCAAGATGCTCATAAGATGCATGGGCTTCTTCGCTTTCTTGCTCATTTTTTGGCAGGAGAGGAGAACTTGTTTGGAAATCTTGATCTAATGAATGCAACCTCAACAAAGCCTCGACGCCTATCAATTGTGGCTAAGGGGCTTATGGCAATCCCAACAGAAATAAAAGAGCAAAATTCTTTGAGAACATTGTTGCTTTTTAGGAATCCTTTATCAGGGAAAATTCTTGATGATTTTCTTCAAGGACTAATCCACCTGCGTGTCTTAGATATTCATGGCACCGATGTTGATAGCTTACCAGATTGCATTGGAGATCTTGTACATTTGAGGCACCTAAATGTTTCTTCTACAAGATTAAAACAGCTCCCTGACAGTATAGAACGACTCATAAATTTACAGTTCTTGTCTGTACGAGGTTGTGAATCAATGACAGCGCTGCCTCAATATCTGGTGAAGTTGCAAAGCTTAAGGAGTTTGGATCTTGTAGGTACTCAGGTCAATAGGTTGCCTGTTGGTGTTGGTAAACTTGAAAATCTTAGCTCACTTTTAGGATTTCTTGTGGATTCTGGCAGTGAAGGTATTTTGATGTCTACACTAGATGATCTGGGACCTCTGACAATGCTCAAGTATCTTCTGTTACAGAAATTGGAGAGAATATCCGATGGTACAGAATCAGCTAAAGCAAACTTGAGAAGAAAGAAGTATCTCAAGAACTTAAGCATGCACTGGTCACTTAATATTGCAGATGCTCAACTACTTGAAGCCGACAAATTCGAGGAGGTGCTCGAGGAGCTATGCCCTTCATCAAGCCTGGAAGAGCTTGAAATTATGGGATACCCTGGTCGTGATCTTCCCAGTTGGATTTCCACAGTGAAAAAACTTACTAAATTGGTTCTTCACGGGTGTTCATCAATCCAACAACTTCCACAACTAGGCCACCTTCCACACTTGAGTTTTCTTTATATATCAGGTGCCACCGCTGTCACTAAAATTGGCACAGAATTCTTTGGCTTGAATGCATGGCCTCCATTCCCAAAGCTCAATACTTTGGTCATGGAGGATATGATCAACTGGGAAGATTGGCAATGGCAGTTTGAAGATGGTGAAGCTTTACCCTGTCTAAGAGAACTGCAGCTTGTGAACTGCTATAAGTTGCCATCTCTTCCTGATGGCCTGCAGCATGCCACAGCCTTAACTGTATTGGCGATGGATGGTGCTAATCGACTTATGAAGATCGAGAACCTTTCTACCATCAGAAAATTGTCAGTGTCTAGCAGCTTCAATCTTGTTGAGATATCCAATCTTTCTTCACTTGAAAATCTCAAAGTCGGCAACTGTCCATCTTTGAAGAAGTTTGAACATTTGGTTCTTCTGCAACAACTAAATGTGATAGATGAATCAATGAATAACCTCCCAGAGGGCTTAGGAGAATATGCAACAAAAGATCTTCGATGGCTGGAGTTGGAATGCAATGAAGGTATGTTCAAGAGTTGTCATCATGGTGGCTCAGAGTGGCATAAGTTACAGCACATTCCGGATGTGCATATCCACAGCAAAGATCGATATATGTACTTCTCCTACGGCAAGTCGTTACCATATTGTGAAGAAGCAACTGGTTCGGAGTCCAATTTGGCCATTGTTCCTGTTGTTTCTAACACCCCTTTAACCAATACGTCCCCTGTGATCATTCCAAACACTGATATGGTTACAAATCAAGAACACTTTTGTTTCTCCCCTCAAAAACTTCTACTCATCCTGTATATATACTTAACTATTTATATCCTGTTTGAATCTTTTTTCTTGTCTCCGACTCACCTTTCATACCTTGGATCAAGTCTCATTTCCTTTCTGATTGATGTCATCTTCTTCCTCATAAGTTTACCTCTTTGCATTATGCGTGACACGTTTGGTTCCCTCAGCTCTGTTGTTAGTGCAGCCTATAAACTGTTTGATATGTTAGTCAATGTTGCCAATTACATGGATGCTTCCATAGGTGCAGTTGTTGAACCTGGTGTAGACTTTCTATTTTCTTCCTTTTCATTCAGCTCCATCGTTGTTCTCTCATGGCTCATTGCTTCATACGGTGGTTGGTTTCATCAATAAACAGAGCTGAAACGTGTTGTGCTCTTTGTTAGTGGAAATGGACAAGAAAAAGACAAGAAAGACAGAAAAATCTACCACTGAAGTTGAAAAGGAAGTCGTAGAATTTTAACTGGTGGTAACTGGTAAAGAGCACAGATGATAAGATACAAAGGCTGTCAAGAGATAAGGGAGAAAAAGGCATCAAAAGATGATGCCATGCCATTAGCTAGCAGTCGAGGTGAAGGCCATGGCAGTGGCACCATGCCACTGCCATACTTGCAGGCACTGGTCGCTTTCTCTCTTTCTACTTTCTGGTCCTTTGCACGTAGGAAAAAGAGAAAAATGATTCCAATCCCATCCCTGATCTCCCCCACACACCACACCATCCCATCAAAGCCAGCACACAACATGCTGCCCCAGCCCCCAGCAGAGGCCTTCCTTGTTTCACCAACAGGGAGCATCTCTTTCATTTCCCCTTTCATTTTTTTTTTTTTTTTACTTTCACCAGTCTGTTCACTAGGGTGAGAAACTCGGAAGAAAGTAGAGCAGAGCAGCGGCTCCTGTGTTCACTGCCTGCAATGGTAGAAGAGGAAGAACTCCCATTGGAAAGTACATTACTGCACAGCCTTTTCAACAGTTGGACTCTGCAAGACCAGACATTGACCATTCTGTCTACAAGCATCACATTTAAACAATTTTAAGCCTTTTGCATCAAGAGAAAACCACAACCATGCATGAATGATAGATACAGGTCAGAAAATGATAAGGGTGCTCATTATGCATTAAAAAACCGTGTTCTTTTATTGAAGTTTCAAGTCTGTAATCTGCATTACATACTTGTGATCAATGATGATGGCTATGACTCTTCACCTCCACATTGGTTTCTTTCCAGATAATGTTACAGCTTTTTTGAGACCTGATAGGCTGACAGCTCGCAGTTTGAAGGCATCTGGTGCTGACTGTCAAGTTTCCCTCCTCCATGCTGCAGGTCCGTGAAACACCATTTTCTCTAAAAAAAAAAATAATAATAATTAATTTCTCATTATTTTTTTTTTCAAGTTCAAACATTTTATCTGTTTTAGAGCACCAAAAATGAACATATCTGAGAGGGTGGAATACTAGACATTCATTCATGCCCATACTACACATGAAATAGTTAGTGCATCTAAACTCCTCCTGATAATATTGTATAAAACTTGATAATATTTATAATAGTTAGTTTAGCCTTTTATTATGATAGGAAAACAAAACTATTATGTAGAATCATTCATTATTCATCCTACACCCAGTTAACTGGTGCTTAAGTCCTTTCAAAGGGATCGAAAATTTTTAAATTTTCATTGATATTCATTCCAGTTGTCATCTCTTATCCTCCTGCCATCCCGAATCATGCTCAATCAAGAAATGCTGAAATCAAAAACCCAAGCATGCATTCATGGTTTGCTCAACTCTGATTCTCTGAATTCATGCATGGTAGTAATATCTACACGCCTGTTCTTTAATTTCTTCCAATGAGGATGGTTCCAGTTTGCTCGTCTTCTACTAATAAAAGAGATTGAGAAAGAAAAGTACACCTGATTTCTCAAATGCACAAGTGTATTTTACACCCCCAAGCCTATATATATATAAATCAATCTATGATAAAATTTAGACAGTAGATATATTTTTAAAAAATACAGTCAAAATATTAAGGAGAGAAAGATTTATATGATGCCTTTTTATAAAACATTATAAGATCGTATTTTAATAAAATGCCAATTAATGCTCAATATATAATCTATTTAACTTGATGCCCATAATTGAGAAACTTTATTTTTGGATTTTTGAAAAACAGTCAAGAAACTTGTACCTTGGAATTAGTAATTGCGACTTGGAGAGAAATAGAGAGAGGGAGATAAATACCCTCTGTTGAAGCACAAAGCCGAAGGTGACCGACCACCTGCCCTTTCATTTCTTGCTCCTCTTGTCTCTTACAAGTATAACCAAAAGAGGAGTGGAGAGAAGACACTCTGAGTTTTGACAGGAAAAATAAAAATAAAAACCAAAGTCTGGTTTGAAGAGATCATGCAGCAGCACCTCATGCAGATGCAGCCTATGATGGCAGCTTACGCTTCCCCGAATCAAGTCACCACTGATATCATCCAGCAGGTAATCCTTTTCCTCTTCCTCATAGTCCCTTCAATCCTCTGTTGGGATCCAGTTTTTCAAGTGTTCTCTGCAGTGCACGGTTGTTCATCAGCTTTATATTCTACCTCTTGATGGAGATTTTTGGAGTAATATTTTGTGGGTGCACCATCATGTCCTGATTCAGCTTTTGTTTTCCTTTTTGAGAGATTTATCTGAACTTTCTTCCTCTTAACGTTTGCTTGGTTATCTTCTTTGTGATATTGAGTTTTTGACTCTTAAAAATTGTTTGGAAGCAGTATTTTTTTTTCTTGAAATTCTTTATTAGTTGACCAAAGTGCAATATTTGGGTGATAAAATCGATAATATTCTCCTGCTCTTAAAGTAATCTTCTTCGTAAGATAATCTTTTATCATGAATTGATTAAAATGCAAATATTTTGTTGATATGGGTGAAAAGATAGCTAATCTTCTCTTTGTTCTAATGTTCTTCGTAAAGTGATTTTTTTTTGTGTGTGTGAGTTATATAAAATGCATCTTTTTTTTTTTTGTTGCTAATGGATGAAAAAATAGCTAACCTTCTCTTGTTCTAATCATCTTCCTAATCTTTTCTTTGCAACTTGATTAAACTGCAATTTTTTTGTCGTTGTTTTTTTTTTTTACAGTTTTGCTGGTACCAAAAGGTCCTAGGCTTTTGATTTTGCATACCCAAAATATTTCATAATATTATCATAACGTAGAACACAGGAGGAAGATAATAATACTGTGTTATTCTAAGAATCCTAAAGCTGCTATGATTTGTATGTTCAACATGAAGATCCGGTCTGGCGGATATTTCAGATCATCTATTTCTTCTGAAACTATGTCGAGGAAGTTTCTTTGCCAATTTAATGCTATATATGGTCTTGTTGGCTATATCGGTTATACAACGCAGCATCTAAATATATTTTGATATTTGTTTCTTGATACTTCAGTATCTGGATGAGAACAAGCAGTTGATTCTGGCAATTCTGGACAACCAAAATGCAGGGAAAGCTGAAGAATGTGCTGAGTAAGTCCATTTGTTTTCACGACTTGTTCAGGTTATTTTTCATAAGCGCTTTTATCCTGATGTGTATTATCAGAAAGATAATTTTGTTAGATTGGTTTGCTAATACAATGAAAGTATTAAACTAGAGGATCATACATCTCATTTTGCAGAAACCAAGCAAAACTTCAAAGGAATCTCATGTACCTCGCTGCCATTGCAGATGGTCAACAAACTCCACCCCTTGCTCAGGTATTTTTAATCTCTCAATCAATCTAAAAATGCATTTTGGGATATTTTGTTAAAGATTCTAATTTCAAATCATTGTAGTTCTATACCTTAGATAGAAATGTTTGTTAATAGATGACAGTGGGCATGCCTTTTCATTGTTCTGCCAGTTTCCTCCCAATCATATGATACCATCCAGCCCGCGATACATGCCGCACCAGCAGACCCAGCAGATAACTCCTCAGTCCCTTGCGGCTGCCCGAACCTCCTTGCTCTACGCGCACTCGCCGATATCTTCTTTGCAGCAGCAGCAGCAGCAGGCAGCACTGCATAGCCAGCTAGGTGTGAGCCCCGGAGGGAACAGTGGTTTCAACATCCTTCACGGTGAAGCCAGTGTTGGATTCCCCATTTTCAGCCACAGCAATTCACTGAAGCAGGAAGCTGGCAGTGCATTACCGACCGAAGGCCGCGGAGGAAACTCAGCAAGGCAAAGTGGAGACGGCACCGGCACCGGCACCGGCACGGAATCTTTGTACTTGAAGGGCTCCGAAGAGGATGGCAACTAGTAATCAGTAAAAACCAAATGGATGTTCAATGATCTTTGTACTGGAAACGATGTTGTGGGCGTTTGTTTGTTTTGATGCATATTGCATATGCTGCCTCAATCTCCATTAGATTCTACGTTGACCTTGTTAGATGTATGCCTGAGTGTGTTAAAATTGATCTGTGTGATGCAGTGTGGATTTGAACAATAGTGTTTGGTTTGCCCAACCAATTTTGCCTGTTCAGCTCACTCGACTAGCTAAATTCGGCACTTGACTTGTGTCGCCTACATAACTAGCTCAATCGCTTGATCCGCTCGGTTAGTTAAGTTTGCCTGATCCAAGCATATTTGATTCGTTCAATCCTTCTCCTTGAAATTTTATTACAAATACACAAATACATTTATTTGAATGCATAAAATCAAACACATTACATTTGCCTCACCAAGTGCATGGAATGTATCCTATGACTTCCTTTATTATAGCAAATATCATCATTAATTATGAAAAAATGAAAATGGCTAATTGATCAATGTGGGCATAGTAGGGAAAGGGCTGGTGGGCATAGTAGGGAAAGGGCTGGAATCAGGCGGGCAATTAGGGCATTTTTCCAAATAGACGCCTAGTGCATGAACATAAGATGACGCCCTTCCGAAAAACCCCACAATTTTGTAATTGCAATCGAGTTTCGATGTAGGGGGGAAAACGGTACTTTCACCATTACCCTTCCCAAATGAATGAGTTTGTTTGCTCGTGATGATCTCCAATTTGGTTAAACCAGCCGTGTCATATCCTCCTCTTATGAATTTGATGGGCTCTTCCGCATCGAGTTCAATCTACATATAATTAATTAATTAATTAATTAATTGAAAAATAAAAAATAATTAGTTTATAATGTATGTATAGTGTATGTATTGCCTGATGTAGAGTGCCCCCTTCGCCTCCTATTAGTGGCGTTCTGTATTCTTTGTGATCATCGTATTTGTATTCAAATCGAATGGAATGGATGCGATCGTTGGCGCTCACGTAGATGGTTTTGATGTTGTGGAGAGGGCCCATGTCCCACTCTATTCCTAAACGGGGGCCCCACGGGCCGTCTTTTTTTGCAAAATCTTTACTCGACTTGATCCGCTACAAGAATGGATGCATGTACTTGTCATATGAACGGTCAAGATTAAGGAAATCAGATCTGACGGTCATGAATAGATTGCATCACCTTGTAGAGGCCGTCATAGACGGCGGCGCTCTCGCCGGCAGCGACGATCGCCTTGTCGATGGAGGTTTCGATCCGGTTGAGGTTGTCGACGACCAGTATGGAGGAGAAGGACTGGGCGTCCTTGGCGCCCATCATCATGTCGTCGATGCAGTGCTCGACTTGGCGGAGCTGCACCATGGCTCTGTCTTCCCGGCACAGTATCTCCCTCACCATCTTAAGCTGCAGCTCCTCCATTTTGGTCTTGATCTGCATGAACCTGGCGTCAGTCGACGCGTCGGTGTCCTGGACGCTGCTCTTGGCGATGTCGAGCAGCTTCAGCAGGCGGCAGAGCACCTCGAGGCTGCCACTACTTCCGGCGCAGGGGTACATGATGGCGGCGGCGAAGAATGAATGGGCGAACATGATGGGAGAAGTGTTGTTATAAGGATTAAGCAATAAAATGTGCCTCACTTGATGCGGAAGTAATAGATTTGTACTAAACAGGCTTTACTATCTATGCCCGCCACCTAAAGCGATGCTTTGTCTCATCCAAGCTGAAGTGAAAAAGTGAGCTATTACAAACGAGAGACCTTTCATAAGATTTCTAATGTGAGCTAATTCTGATAGGTTATGAGCTAATTCTTTATGGGTTGGCTTTTGACGTGGATGTGCGTTTTGGGGCACAGGAGAAATTAAGGAAAAGAGAAGGGGCAAGTTGGTCTTTTCACACGTGGAGGGGTTTTGGGGTTTTTGGAGGTGGCATG
>JBBMJZ010002129.1:0-12030 GCA_037833815.1 Zingiber zerumbet | reverse complement strand
TAAATAGGATCAGAAAAGGTCCAAACAAGTCTAGAGGACGGCAGGTAAGGTCAGGTAAACAACTGGAGGAGAGAAATCCAGTGAGGACGAGTCCCAATGGGATTGTAGGTGCTTATCCAATTTAGATCCATTTTAAAAATCTAAGTTAAGACTAGATCTTGGTCATGTTAAATAAGATATAATTCATAATTTATTTATATGTGTTAAATCTATTTTGTAGATATTCTTTATTGTTTTGTACTAACATGTTTTGCAGGAGTTAGAGCAAAAATCAGCCTCAATGAACATTGCTCGAGGCACCTCAGTTGAATAGAAGGGTGCCTTGTATGAACAGTGCTGGAGGTGCGGATGGCTGGAGGTGCCTCTAAGTAGATAAACTTCACAGATGAAGTTTCAGCCATTGGAGGTGCCCTGGGTTGATTGGAGGCGCCTTAGAACTGAGTGGAGGTTCCCTCAACTGATCGGAGACGCCCTTAAGTGGATAAATTAATAGCGAATTTTTGAATTGAATCAATGCCCTTGGAGGAGCCCTGTGTCATTGGAGGCACCTCCAATGCAGTATAAAAGAAGTCCACAGCCAATACTCAAGACATCACTTTCGAACAAGCTTTCTAGCTCTTTATGCTGCGTCATCTCTCTACTACTGCTCTACTGCAACTCTGCTATACCCAATTGTAACAGTTAGAGTGACACCGACCTTGAGCTACAATCTTTGTCTACTATAAGCGTTGGTAACGTTTTTAAAAGTTATTTAATGTTATTCTTGCATAAGAAAGTGTAGCTTATTACACTTTTTTCATTTGTAATCGAGATTTGATTTTTTAGTGAATTATCCATCAGATACATCCTAAAGGGTCATGAGCATTGTAATAGGAGTCGTTGAAGGTTTCAAACTAAATAAAAACAAACGTGTACTTATTTTCCACTGTGTTTTTCTTACTTAATTTTTTTGCTACGTACTTAGTTTTCCAACAAGTTTTTAAAACTAAAAAAAAATGTTTTAAATAAGATTCACCTCCTTCCCTCTCTCATTCATTTCGATCTTACAATATGATGGTGCTAGAAATATATGTGGCTCTCAGAATGGATTACAAACTCTTTTTTTGAAAGATTGTTTACGTTTATATTATGTGCATTGTTTCGCTCATCGATTTCAATTAGCATTAATTGTAGCGGTTGAAAAAGAGATATCTTTTTTATTATTCTTTTTAAAATTGAATTCAATTTGTAATCTCATTAATGCATCTCCTAAATATCATGTTGAGTTACATTTTGCTCAAAGAATTGAAGTTGTGCAAATGGCAGCTAATAGTGAATGTGATACTGATAGAGGATGTAATTAAATTGGCAATTTACTATGACTTAGAAAGAATCATTGGTGTTCTAATTTTGACTTAATTTGTTGTCTGATTGATATATATAACTTTGTGATTACCGTGTTAGAAAACACTAACTTCATTTGTGGTGAAGCTAGTGGTGTATTGATTGCAATGAAATCATTTGATTTCATATTCAAATTACACTTGATGTAAAAGATATTGGGAATAACAAATAAGCTTTGTCAAGCATTGCAAGAGAAATCTCTAAATATTATCAATGGATTATGTTTCAACCAGTTAAAATTTGCTTTATAGTTCGAGAGAAGAAGGATTTTTTTTTCTTCTACTTAGTTATGTGAAAGAAGTTTTTGTCAAGTATGACATTGAGATACCTCACATGAAAGTTCATTATAAATCTGCTACAAGTCGTTCTTGTCAACAAAATGACTTTAAGCAACATAATCGAATTGATGTATTTGTTACTACAATATATTTTCAAGTTGAAGAGCTAAATAGTATATTTAAGGATGACACCGTTGAACTTCTTACGCTTAGTTATGGTTTGGAATCTAAAGAAAATTTTAGTTTCTTAATGTTGATTACATTTATCGACTTGCTCAGAAATTATATCCTCTTGATTTTGATGCACAAGATTTGCACAACTTGGGATTGCAATTGGATCACTATAAGTTTGATGTTGTTGGTCATGAAAGATTTCAGAATTTATTAATTATTTCTGAATTATATCAAAGATTAATTGAAATAAATAAGTTAGGAACCTACAATTTGATTGACAAGTGTTTTTTTTCATTTGTTATAGTTTATACATTGTAACTGTATAGTTTTTTTAATATATTAAATTTAATATATTTATTTAATTGATAGGTTAATTCACCTTTTTTAACTCTTTCTGTTTCTATAACAATAATGGAATGAGCATTTTTATTTATAAAACTTGTTAAAACAATACTTCGTAACAAGATGGAAGAAATTTTTTTAATAGATTCTATGGTCATCTATATTGAACAAGAGTTAGTTGAAAAAATTGATAATGATATAATAATTAATAAATTTGATTTTAAGAAGTATCGAAAAGCACAATTTCAATAGTTTGTTTACAACATGCTTTTGATTGTATTGAACATTAAATACTTTCATTCTATATTTTTAAAAATTAATATTCATATTTTTATATTTTTAAGTTAATTAATTTATTCTATTATAGAACCCCAAGTACATTTGAATCCTGGTTATGCCGTTGTCCGTGAGGACGTGATTTGTTTGACAATATAAGATAAATATTTTGAGTGTGCATAAATTATATTTCAAATTTATCTAGTAGATGAGATTATAAAAATAAAAATAAAAATAAAATAAAGGGAAAAAAATAAACTAATTTTAAGTAAGAATGAAGAAAAGATACTAAAGAGGAGTATTTTTTGGAGAATATACCTGAATTTAATTTCTAACTTCAAGCCCAATAAGAGAATTACTTGGATTAATTTTAAAATATAAATAGGCCCATGAAGCTCATGTACCTTTAAATGTAGGGATACAACTTAAATACATTACAATCTATTAACATTTTAAAAAAATAACACATTTATTAAAAAAATTATCAACTTACATATTACTACATGATGTATTTTATCAATAAAGTAAAAATATATATATATAATTTATAATCAAATAATCAAAATATTAATTCTACATATGAATATTTGAATTTTTTAAATATTTATCTTGTTTTCAATAAATGGCCATTAAAAGATTTTTTTTTGGTTCTATTTTTTGAGTTAATGGAAAAAACCATCGTAAAACCTAAACGTGGTAACTTCATAAACACCTACCGAAGAAAAAGTCGTCCGGTCTGGTCCAGTCCGATCGACCGACGCAATCCTTTCGGGTAAATAAAAAGACCCACCAACCCAAATTTGACCCCATAGTTTCCAGAATGGCTGAGGTCCTCTTCCTGTCTGGACTCCGCGGACCTTGAATTCAAACCCCAAACTGAACCATGTTTATATATTCGCCTTTAGCTTTATTTATATGCGCTTTGGTAACTAAATTAATGCCATGTCGTTGCTCCCTCCATTAAAGCTTAATCCAAAAACCTTGCCAGCTCGCCGCTCTTCCTCCTCTCCGACGGCAGCTGCCGCCCTCCGGCGAAGTTAGTTCGGTTCGGACTCATGGCGATAAAGGAGGTTTTGTTCGGATAGTGAACCCGTAAGATTTTGGGTCCGAGGGCGTTCGGCGAGGATCCTGTTGTGTGTTGAATTGGTATTGTTGTTTGGTAGTCCGGTGGCAGCGGAGTTGGAGGTCGGAGTTGTGTGGGATGAGGGGGGCGTCGGCGACGAGTCATGAGCGGCGATGGGCGTCCGACTCGGTGGTGGTGCCGGAGGGGAAGGGGATGAGCCGGGCGTCGTCGTCGGGGACGTCGGCGATGGCGTCCGACTATGGGGAGGAGTTCGTGGAGGTGACGATCGATCTGCAGGACGACGACACCATCGTGCTCCGCAGCGTAGAGCCGGCGGCGGCGGATGCGGCGGCGGCGGCGGCGGCGAATGAGGCCGGGTACGCGTCGGACGCGACGTGGTCGGAGATGGCGTCGGCGTCACGGTCGCCGTCCATCGGGCGGAGCTCGTCGCACCGGCTGCGGCAGATCTCGCAGGAGTTGAAGGCGGAGGCGGTGGCGCGGGCGCGGCAGCTGAAGGAGGACCTCAAGGCGGAGCTCAAAAGGTTCACGTGGGGCCACGGCCCGCCCCCGCGGCAGCCCGTCCTGTCCTCCTCGACGTCTCAGGGGATCGACTCCGCGCTGGCCGCCAGGGCCGCGCGCCGGCAGCGGGCGCAGCTCGATCGGACCAGATCCGTCGCCCAGAAGGCCCTCCGAGGCCTCCGATTCATCAGCGGCCGCAACGCCAACGGCGTCGACGCGTGGAACGAGGTGCAGAGCAACTTCGACAAGCTCGCGCGCGACAACTACCTCGCCCGATCCGATTTCGCCCAATGCATAGGTTCCTCCTCAATCCCCCCCTTCCAATCAATCTCCACTCCATCTGACCAAAACCCTAGCCGGATGCAGGAATGAAAGACTCCAAGGAGTTCGCACTGGAGCTGTTCGACGCATTGACTAGGAGACGAAGGTTGAATGCCGAGCGGATCAGCAGAGAGGAACTCCACGAGTTCTGGTGTCAGATCACCGACCAAAGCTTCGATTCTCGACTCCAGATCTTCTTCGACATGTAACAAATCCCTAATTCTCTCCTTCTTCCAATCCCAGATCCGATCCCCCAATTTTTTAAAATTTTGAATCTGTTTAGGGTGGACAAGAACGAGGACGGCCACATCACAGAGGAGGAAGTCAAAGAGGTAACCTTTTTACCCTCTCTCCTTCCTTCCTTTCTTGCTCATCATTTACATCTTCCAAAAGAACACCCAACCCAATTATGCAAACAATTAATTGTATTTTAGGATTTTTTTTTTTTTTTGAATCTTGAATCATTTACATCTTCCAAAAGTTTAATGGGGTTGGTGAACAGAACCGGCACATCAACACCAACCACCCTTCACCTGCCCATTTCCTCCACTCCTTGCCTTCTTGCCTCACAAAGAACTCTCTGTTTTCATTGACACATTCAGATGGCTCTCTAACTGAAAAACAATGAGAGGAAGTGGAAGCTCCTATCTTGATTTTTATTCCCTTGCCTAGCTCAAACACTGTCCACTGATGCTGACTCCTGGTTGGTGAAGGGCATTTAGGCCAAAGACTGATTGATTGATGATGTGGGAAAGGAAATCTTTTTGGTGCTTTGTCATTTCCATTTAAATTATCAACAAAGTAGTTATTGTCCATTTGCATTGACTTGTTCATCTTTTTTTTAAAAAAAAAAATCTTTCAGATAATAATGCTCAGTGCGTCTGCTAATAAGCTGTCGAGGCTGAAAGAACAAGCTGAGGAGTACGCAGCTCTAATAATGGAGGAGTTGGATCCCGAGAGACTCGGCTACATCGAGGTCTGGTCGATTGAAACCCTAATCTGTTCTTTAAATTGCATGCCACAAAGAAACAAATTAAGCTAGTTCTATCAGCTGCTTACATAGATTGAATCATAATTAAATTAAAGCAGCCATGAGCCCTGTTTGTCGTCGGCTTCTCTTCCATAAAGTGATAGAGACCCGTTGACTTTTGTATCCATCTGGTGAAGGCGCATATCCTCTCGTCAAACTTAAGCTTTGGTTTCTAGAAACGAGTTGGGGTGTCATGTCAAACTTGTGGACTGTCTGTCACTGATGTTCCCTTCGAGTCGAAGAAACCCATGCATGTCGATCGCTTGTATTTGATGAACATACTAATAAATGGATTCCTGCTAAAGCAAATTCTCATGGGCGACAGCTTTGGCAACTGGAGACGTTGCTGCTGCAAAAGGACACGTACATCAACTACAGCCAAGCTCTGAGCTACACGAGCCAGGCGCTGAGCCAGAACCTGGCCGGGCTGAGGAAGAAGGGACCGATCCGGAAGCTGACCACCAAGGTGGCCTACTACGTGGAGGAGAACTGGAAGAGGCTTTGGGTGGTGACGCTGTGGATCGCCGTCATGGCCGGACTCTTCACCTGGAAATTCATACAGTACCGCAACAGGTACGCGTTCCACGTCATGGGATACTGCCTCACCACCGCCAAGGGCGCCGCCGAGACGCTGAAGCTTAACATGGCTCTCATCCTCCTCCCAGTGTGCCGGAACACCATCACCTGGCTACGCTCCACCCGCCTCGCCCGTGCCCTGCCATTCGACGATAACATCAATTTCCACAAGGTTAGTAATTAGTACATTCCTTAACTATACTTTTGAAATTCCTGCCCTTTTAATTTTTAGTTTTTCATTTGATTATTATATTTTCACAAATGCTATCTAAATATATAAATAACTATAGCAATCTAACCTTATTTCACTTAAGTGGTAAATGAATTAAATATTCATAAGTTAGTATTCGGCTCGGTAAAAATTACGTTCGTTAAATTCATATTAGATCAATTAAATAAATAAATTTAAATAATTCATTAAATTAAATAAATAAATTTGAAGATATGTGTTCATGTTCGTGAATAATGTTTATGAACAATATTCACGAAATGTGTTTATTAATAAAACTCTTATTAAAATACTAAACAAATAAATAAATTTTTAAAATACATAAATAAATTTAAATTATCAAACTCAATAATCAATTAAAAAATGTCTAAGCTTCAAACAATCAAACAAAATAAAATTGAAAGTTCGATATCATTTAAACAAATCAATCTTAAGTCAAGTCTAAATCAAATTCAAGCTCATATAAAATAAATCAAGTCAAGTTTGAACAATCATTTCAATGACTTCGTTCATTTTAGACTCTGCTTGACTTGACTCAGTTATTTTATCAAATAAACTTGAACACCCCAAAATTTAACTTAGCTTGACTTATTTATATCCTTAATCTCACTAGGTGGACTTGGATAGATGTATTATTATAGAGCTCTATCTTCTATTATATCATTATCTATATTTAAATAAATTTGATTTTTATTAATTGTTTAAATATATATTTTTATCATTTAAATGTATCTCTTATATTTTTTCTGTCGGTGTAATAATTTTTTTATTTTTTATCTTATCTATCTTACGTCTGTCTGTACATCCACATGATAAATTTTCATCTTTTGTTCATATATTATTAAATAGCAAGTATAACTGTTTGTCTCAACTCTGAAGATGGTGAAAATTATATCAGCAAACTAAATAAAGAGTTTTAATAATATTTATTAAAGTTATCTGGTTAAAAAATAATAATAATATCAGCTAGTCCCATTAATTATCTCTGGGATAATTAGTTCGGTCCCACGAGAATTTTTCATCAGCCATCAGGGTAAATTAGGAAGCACATGCAGCAGCCAGCCAGAAGCCCAACATCCTTTGATTACGCCCCCTATTTAGAGGAAAAATTTCTATAAATACATCGTAATTAGGGTTCGAATCGTGAGTACATAAGAGATAATTTAGATGTCTTATCATGGTAGGTAGCATGACTCCGGGACAAGTTACAAGGGTAGAAAAGAGGTACGGTAGCCAAATAAATTTTCTTTTTCTAATTAATTAATGCATACGGGCCTTGCTCCATTATTTTTTCCTCCAGTTATGTGAGACCTACGGATATGAAGGAGTGCGCGTGGAAAGCAATGATGTTATTAAATAATCAGTTAGGCGGATAGATGTGGAGGATGAAAGCGTCGCCTAATCACCAGTGGATAGAACACGTTTCTTTTTACTTCATGTATAGGGAAGATAGGTATACCTTGCCGGATATATTTGAATGTCTAATCATATAATTAAAAATATTTGGTTCCAGCTGCAACGCAAATCAGTGACTGCTACAGCGCCAAAGGCGGCTAAGAATGAAACAATTAAATAAATGAACATGAAAGGAAGTGGGAAGAAACACGTGCCAATCCACCCCATGATAGCTTGGCCATAAGTTTTATCCCTTTAAGCTTTGCTTTGCTTCTGCTTGGTCATTTTAGGTTAATCAGAAACCATATCTTTGAGATTGGCTTGTCATCTGAATCACTTATGCACAAATATGTTGACTGTTAGAATCCATTGAATCTCAAAATGAGTATCTAAACGAGCATGAAACATCCTAACTTCTCTGTCTTCTCATGCCTTTCAAGACTAACAAGCCTAACTTTCATAGTATCTTCAATTTGGCAAAGTCTTCAATCAGGACAAAATCAATTTAATTATTGAAGTTAGGACACTCTTCTAATATTTATAAAGTATGAAGAATTCCACTTATCCATGAGCCTGGAGTAATTCAAAAGCTTTGATGGCAAAATGAAGAAGTCATTGATCAGTACCAAAATTTGGCTAGAGACTAGATGAGAAACTAGACCTTGTGGGCTTTTGAAGTCGAACTAAATGATGCTACTTTAATCTACGGAATGTTCTGCTGCCTAACATATTTATTGCTACTCTATGTTCTAACACTAACACTTGGTATTACCATATCTAGACCATAGCAGCAGCGATAGTCGTCGGAGTAATCCTCCACGCAGGCAACCATATCACTTGTGACTTTCCCCGGCTAATCTCTTCCTCCGATGAGAAGTACCAAGGCTTGCAACGTTATTTTGGGGACACAAAGCCAACCTACTTAGATCTCATGCGAGGCGTTGAGGGCATCACTGGAATCATAATGGTGGTCTGCATGGTGGTGGCTTTCGTCCTCGCAACACACTGGTTTCGTCGGAGCCTAGTGAAGTTCCCTAAGCCCTTCGATAGGCTCACTGGTTTCAATGCCTTTTGGTACTCTCACCACCTGTTTGTCATCGTCTACATTTTGTTGATTGTGCATGGAGAATTTCTCTACCTCATCCACAAGTGGTACAATAAGACAGTAAGTTCTTTCTGCATGGGCTTCTCAATTTTATGATTTTTCTGCTATTATGTAACTCAACTTTCTTGACTGATGCAGACATGGATGTATCTTGCAGTTCCTGTTCTTCTGTACGTCGGGGAGAGGAGCCTAAGAGCCCTCAGGTCCGGTCATTACTCCGTTCGCTTACTAAAGGTAACTCTGCTCTATTGCGAAAAGTTAGACCGTCCGTCCATGGAGTGGGCATTCATCTAGTGCTAGTTATAACTTCTTAACTTCGTATTCAGGTAGCCATATATCCAGGTAATGTTCTTACGCTTCAAATGTCGAAGCCTGCAGCATTCCGCTACAAGAGTGGTCAGTACATGTTTGTGCAGTGCCCCGCCGTCTCCCCCTTTGAATGGTAAAACCCAAGATGTCAAATCAGTTCCTGAAAATTTTATGTTTAATGTAAGCTGTCTTCTTTTCATTCAGGCATCCTTTCTCAATCACTTCTGCTCCTGGAGACGACTACTTAAGCGTCCACATTAGACAACTCGGTGATTGGACGAGGGAACTAAAGCGAGTTTTTGCGGCGGCATGTGAGCCTTCAGTTGCAGGAAAGAGTGGCCTTTTGAGAGCAGATGATGCTACCAAGAAGAGGTAGATTTGTCACAAACAAACATGCATCTGATGTCAAAATGCAATGCAATGCAATGCAATGAATCATAATGTTCATAGTGATACAATAGAGAGCTCATTTTCTTATCGCAGTTTGCCAAAGCTTTTGATCGACGGGCCTTACGGTGCTCCGGCCCAAGATTACAGGAAGTATGACGTTCTTCTACTCGTCGGCCTCGGCATTGGTGCAACACCTTTCATTAGCATATTGAAGGATCTGCTTAACAACATTGTCAAAATGGAAGAGGAGAATGTGAGACTTGCATTCCTTCTTCTTATTGTGCCCTTATTCAAAAAATATAAGACTGCCTCAGTTGAGATGCCAATTTATCAGTTTTTCCGATACAGGATACACTCTCCGAGCTCTGCCCGCCGACGGTGTCGCAAAATGGGGAGCGAGTCGATTTGGCCACACTCATGAAGGCCTCACGCAGAGTAAAGTGGACTCTCAAAACAACAAATGCATATTTCTATTGGGTTACGCGGGAGCAAGGCTCCTTCGATTGGTTTAAAGGAGTCATGAATGAAGTGGCTGAGTTAGACCAAAGGGTAAGCCACTCTTCGAAATTTCCTACAATTCGATTCACCGGCACATACAGTGCATGCCATATAAGGCCTTGCGCTTACTAGTTCCTAACAAATTTAATTGCACAAATCAGGGAATAATCGAGATGCACAATTACTTGACGAGCGTGTACGAGGAAGGAGACGCGAGGTCAGCTCTAATCACCATGATCCAAGCTCTCAACCACGCGAAGAATGGTGTCGACATAGTCTCTGGCACTAGGGTGAGAACAATCTTGCTAAATTCATTGGAGGCACAATCATATGGTTGGAACCGAAGATCTTGCTAGTAACTTCAAATATTTTTCGAATCGATTCGTTAGGTTCGCACTCATTTTGCTAGACCCAACTGGAAGAAAGTCTTCACCAAGATAAGTTCCAAGCATCCCTGTGCAAAAATAGGTGAGTTTTGTTGTAACTCATCAAGATCATCCCTTTTCGATTTTCCTACCACATTGACAAACTTGAATCCACGGTGCATCCATTGAACACAGGAGTATTCTACTGTGGAGCACCGGTTCTAGGGCAGGAGGTAGGCAAGTTGTGCCATGACTTCAACCTGAGGGGTTCGACCAAGTTCGAGTTCCACAAGGAGCATTTCTGATCAATATTCATATAGATGACTCAGTAGAGAGAGAAAAAATGTATAGTCTTTTTATTTATTTTTCTAATATTATATTGTGAGCAGGAGGAAGAGGAGAAGAGAAATAAAAAAATAAGAAAAAGTTAGTGAAAGTCTATTTTCTTAGGCCTGTTACTTAGGGTGTTAGAAAGGATCGATCGAAATTAAATTGAAAATTCAATTTTTTTTATAAAATATTAATTATTTTGATTAAATCGGTTCGATCTTAATTTTAAAATTTTAAATTGAGTTAAATCAAATAAATTAAATTGAAATGGGGAGTTCTAATTACATCTCCTCTCCCCTCTTTAGTCTCGATTTAACTAAAGTTTGGTTATTTTAATTTTTAATTGTGATCCGGTGGTAAGCTAGGATCCCGCCCCGCAGGATATTACTGTCATGTGGAAGGTCAAAGTCAAGGCGGTCAACGTCTTCATGTGTTCGTCTGATCGAGCAACTCACTTGCCCGATCGGAGCAAGGGATATCGGATCAACCATTATCACAACTCAACCACGTACCGAGCTTCCGACGCTCAGAAAATCAAAGTATCGGCAAAACAGAGGCCGAGCGATTATCACGCTCGGACTTACATCAGGAACCGGCAAGGAGGAAACAAGACCGAAAGGATGACCTTCGAGCATGACCTCCCCGCTCGGCATATCAGTAAGCCCGAGCAGCGAATGAACGCCCGAGCGGCCATCCCGCTCGGCCTGAAGATGATGACATCCAGACAGCAGAGGGACGGCCAAGCGGTCATCCCGCTCAGCCCCAGAACAGACAAAATAAGGATCCTGCGACATCCTTTTGGGAATCCACGCCCTCGACAGACGGCGTGGTTGACGACATGTTCAGGCAGAGAATTGTACGATGGAAGCTCAGGATATACTCGAGTTGTTGAGGTATGGTGTCAGAGACACTTTTCTAACATGACTTTTCAGGGAAGGCTTTGAGAAGCGTGCACACATCGAGAAGCATGCACGCGCGCTCCTGGAGTCCTATATAAGGAGCCCCAAGCTTCATCGAAGGTAAGTAAGTTCTACTGTAGCTACTGTTACGCTGCTTCTCTTGCTCCGCTCCTTTACTTCGCTTTCTTACCGCCGGTGATCTGACTTGAGTGTCGGAGGGTCAACGCCGGGGAACCCCTGCCTAGCTCGGCACTGACGTTTTGTGGTTGCAGGCTCGTCTGGTTGGAAGTCGGCCACGCAAAGTCAATAGGAGCTCTACATCCCAGCATCTATCGCCTCGACTTTCGGACAGGATCAAATTTGGCGTCGTCTGTGGGAATGCACCTATATCCGAGCCGCAAAGATAGAAGAAGCTGGATAACTGCACACCGTGATGCTCACCCAGGTGGAGCTCGACACACTCATACAAGCGCGAGCGGCAAAAATAGTTAAGTAGAAGCAGCAAAAGGCGCTAGCCAATTGGCTGGCGCAACAAGCAACATTGGCGT
>JBBMJZ010002122.1:0-12030 GCA_037833815.1 Zingiber zerumbet | reverse complement strand
TTCATTCCAAAATCTTGATTTCATTCCCATCAACCAAACACAAGGTTTGGGAATGAATCCATTCCCTCATTCTCAAACCCTTAAACCAAACGCCACCTAATAGTGTTATAACCTCAAATTGAAATAAGGTTTCAATTCGTTGAATAAGCTTAAATTATCCATAAAATTGCATTTATAGTTCAATTCTATTTGTTTAAAAACAGAGTAGGAGCAGGCATATGAAGGAAGGAGGTGACAAGCTAAATGGTTTAAATTCAGTTGTTGATCTCTTTCAATTATATTAATAATGATCTTATTACAAATTTGGAGACGACAGTATTGATCTGGTTAGGGCTTTATCATCTGTTATTGTTTCTCAAATCTATATAGTGATCCATATTCAGAACACTACTGTTGGAGTTGTATTGTAGATAAATGTTGGATTCATTAATCCATGGGCTTTGTTTTGTAAGTTATTCAGTGGTTTTGCTGCGTTGTTCTAGCTTCTGAATCTGTTGAGCTATAAAACATGTTAGGAATTTCAAAATTTGCAGTATAAGCATTATGGTACATTGAATTCAAGTCTAAAAAGATATTTGGATCAAAGTTCTATTTTATTATTCTGCTTTTGCAGTTCCATGACGATTAGCTGTTGGCACAAATTCATGAGTGTCATAGTGCCATAGGCTCATAGCTTCCTTGGTTGAGTCATCATTGATCAAAACTGCATTTGTTCATTGATACATTAGTTCAATAATCAACCTATGATATATCAATTTGATAATTAGCCTAGATTGACATATCATATATCAGTGTAATAGTGTAATAGTAGTGAAACATTCCCACTGATAGGAGTGAAACCTTCCCAGTGTTTATGCTCTTTAACTAATTTAGATAGTTGAAAAAATAGGTCATAGCCCTTTACCAAAAGGTCAAAGTTTAATGTGGTGAATTTGTCCAAAATTGCAGCATGGACATCTTTCTTACAAATGTGCAAATCAGCCATATATTAATTAGATTTGACCATTTTTTCTAAAAAAAACACCAATATGATCAAATTTTTAATTGATTGCCTCCCATGTCCAATAAAATCCACCTTATCTAACCAGTTTCTTTAAATGTCAAGATTCTTATACCTTCAAAGATTCTCCCTTTAACACTTAATTTCACACAAAAGAGAGCGTCAAAATTTGTTTAGATCCAACTCAACAGTTCCATACCAATTCAACCCAGATTGCAAATCATCAATGCTAAATTTTTACCACTGAAATTCTCTTCAGTAGTTAGCTCTATGCCAAGATTTGCAAAGTACTATTTACTCTCATAATCACCAAATACACTAGTAGTATAGTTCATCCCAAGAGGAAATACAAAATAATACAGACAAATGACGATGTGTTGCGAGAATATCCTATAGGTAACAACACATCCAATAACAAATCTCGATAAGTTGATAATCCAACAAAACATGATGAGGTTATAAAGTGCAAAATTAAGAATAAAAAATTGATAGCTGATTTAACTACAAACTTAAAGAATCAGACTTACAGTTTTCTTGATCAAAGTGCAAATGTGGTTCTCTGAATGAATTGGATCTGATCCTTCCTTTAACCATGTGTTTAGCACCATCCAGATTTTTTTCTTCGACTGTCAAATGAGTTCCAGCATTGCCAGAAGAAACAGAAGTTTGGTCCAAAAGTTCATTTTGTTCAATATTTCTACTACCCAAAAATCCAGATTGAATGGATATATCTATTTTATCAGAATTCTGTCTGATGTTTGATACCTTCCAAAATTCAGAAAATTTGGCTTGGATATCCAATGACATTGTTCTACCAATCCCAGAGTCATTGATAGAATCAGAAGGCAACTCTATCCTCATGCTAGTTCTTGGAACAATCACAGGTACTAAATCTGCTCTGTTGGTCTGAAGGTTGGATGTAGACTGAACTTTTGATAAACTTCTTTTTACAGATGAAGCAGCAAATTCTGGTGCCGTCACAGGTGCTCTCATGCTAGCACATGCCCCACTCCTTTGAGGGGTACCAGGAAGATTGGCTGTTGCTTTAGATATAAAGCATAACAGAAAACTTTTCAAGTCTCATACTTTTTCAAAAGCATGAAATGAAAAATGCAGTAAAAATTATTCTAAAAACCTACCTGGTAATAAATTTGTCTCCTTAGAATTTGTTTCAGAACTCTGTAATATTGATAGCCTCCTCATACTAGACTTTATGTTACCAGCTTGGATAGATGGATTACCAACCGATGTAGACTTTTGGCCTGAATGACCATTTGATCTAGAACTAGCAACAACAGCATATGGTTCAATGCGCTGCAATTCATAACCCCAGCTAATATTAAATTTTGTATGTACATATTTAGTGGCCATGCTCAATGTCTTAGACATATAGAATGAGTTAGAACACGCACAGAGAGGTCCACAACCCATACTCCAACACAACTTTGATTGTATGAACATCCAAGAAGTTTTCCCTCATGAATATTCATATCTGATAGTCTAGACCATCCCACATCCACATTATCATGGCACACTATTGGTTCCCAAGAAAATACCTACACAAAATTGGTATTAGTACTTTATGTGAAAGGTGTCATTAGAAAAATGAAGTAATTGAGTCTACCTTCAGACTTTCATGCAAACCACATAGCAATGTTCTCCCATCTGGATTAAATGTCATCGAACGTACACCAGAAGCCTGGAGGCAATTTGAACAAGTGAACCACACAAAATAAAACTGTTCAAGTATTCAGAACCATAACTCAATGTGGAGCTGCCACCAGCTTCATTATAATCCGGTCAGAAACCAAGGTCAAAAGTCTTTGAATATCCAAATAAACTTCTTTAAGGAAATTTGGACAAACTTAGAGTATGTTGACTGGTGGAACAAATATGACCAAAACAAAGAGATACCAAATGAAATAGAGAATGCAGAAAATGATTTAAAATTATAACTAGCATCATGTTTGGTCAAGATCATAGTACAACTAAGAAGAGAGAAATGCTCAAGTTCCTTCATGACTCCAGTAATCAAAGTGAAGAAGCGAGAAACAGCATAACAGTTTCAGAAAAAAGAAAGGTAAAAAAGTAATAATCTGTAAGATGAATTCTTGCAATCACATGTGATGTCAGCAATTAATGTTACGTCATGTTACTTGTGTCATAAACAAGCCATGCCATTCTACATCAATATAAAATCATGAAAAAAATATGACCTGTTTTTTTTTTTTTAATTCTAGAAGAAGGCAAAATATGTGATGTTAAAAGTTGCTAATTATATAAGTTAATTTATTAATAAATGGGTCAACTTCAGCAATGTTTCCATATTTGTGCCTTACAGTATCAATTCTAGATTTCATTGCAATTTTTGTTGCAGTGTCACATTCAAATATTGACAAGCCCAAAATTGGTGAAATTTTATAATGAAGCACTAAAAATCACACCGTAAATATTTGAACAACTCATCTCACTAATGAGAAAAAATATTATTAAATTAGACAATAATCTAATACATGGGATCATAGCCTTTTGTAGACTTAAAACAAGACCAAATTGTCAAAAAAAGTTGTTATATTAAAAATCATAACCAATTAAAAGGCTTAATTTATCTTTAAAAAATATTTTTAAAAAACTATTAACACCATTTAAAAACTTAAAAACATTAAAAAAAAATCAAATTTGATAGGCAATTTCTAAATTAATCCATGATTTTTAATTGTGCCATGTTCTCCAACCAAGAAAAATTTTACTCCAAGCAAGTTATATGCCATTTTCTTTAGTTGTTTTGAGGCATAAGTTGTGATGAACTTTGAGCATGGTATTGTCCAATATATTTTCTTTGGTTGTCTCTCCAATGAGTGAGGAACTGGTGAATCTTCAACTTTTCTTTGTTTGTTAAGATGCAGACACCCCTCCAACTAGTAAGAAATAGTTGTATCTTCTATCTTATCCTAATTCTTGATGAATTAAACTATATTTTAGTTTTTTTTTTTTTTTCAATTGGCCTTTTCCAATGAGAACTCTGCCCATAGCAAAGAAACTTTAGCACATCCAATCCCAAGCCTGAATAAAGGAGAAGAAATGTGTTACATTGTTCGCCAACATAGGCAAATATTATCTATGGATTAATCAAACTTTGGACTAATGCTTGGTTGTTCCCTAAAAGGAATGTATTGCTAGGTCAGACTACAACATCTTGACAAGAAGCGCTACATCTTCATGAAAACTTGAGTGTAGTGTCATATATGTAAGAATTTTCACACCCTAGTTAGGATAAGAACACATTATAACTAAAATCAATTGTCTTATATTTGGAGCATGGAAAGAACGCTCACTAGCAAAGCAATGAGGTAATGAATACAATGACTATGAAAAGAATTAATATTTTGTATTTACAAAAGACAAAATGAATAGGGGAGAAGACAAAAATGAAATAAAAAAAATCTAATTTTAAGTTATGGTACATAAGAAAGAGTAAAACAAAAAATAGAGTAAGAATTATTGTATATTGTTTATTAAGGGACAAAGAAGTAGGCGCAGTTAGGAAGGGAGATGAAATTTTAACTCCATATCATAGTTCAAGAGTACAGAAAATGGTCTATAGTGGCTACTTATGACTAACACAACATCAGATCAGATTACACCCCTAAAGACTTGTATACATGTATACTCACACTCCTAAATATCCTCTCAACATTCAATTGCTCACTCTCAAAGATACATTTATTTCTAGCTCTCTATACATGTGTATTAATGAAAACAATGCCAAGTATCGAGCCTTCGTTAATATCCTATTCCCACGGTAACATCTCCCAAACACCCATAGAGCCCGTCTGAAAGAGCTCCGCCTGAAAGTGGACATGTCCTGTCGCATATGGAGTCAGCCTCTAAGCCTCCATAACTCAACACAATGGAAAACTTATTGGACCAAATGATATTCCGATGGAGGTATGGAAGTGGAAATAAGGTATTGAATGACTAACAATTATTTAACATGATATTGAAAACTTAAAAAAATGTCTGATCAATGGCATGTAAGTACTCTAGTTCCCTTATATAAAAACAAGGGAGACATATAAAATGTACAAACTATAGGGGTATTAAACAAACAAGTCATACCGTAAAACTTTAAGAAAGAGTAATAGAAAAAAAATTAAGAAAGGAGACCACGAAATTCAATTTGGGTTCATGCTTGGAAGGTCAATAATAGAAGTTATACATCTTCTTTAGCATTTAATTGAAAAGTATCAGAGCAAAAACAAAATCTGCACATGGTATTTGACTTAGAAAAAACTTATGATAGAGTCCAAGAGAAATTATATGAAGAATTCTAAAAGAGAGAGGTGTTAGCGTAACATATATTGAACTAATTAAAAATATGTATTGAGAATGTAATGACCAGAGTGAAGACTTCAGGCGAATTAACTGAAACATTTCCAATAAAAATAGGGTTACATCAAGGATCAGTTCTAAGTCCTATCTTTTACACTAATTATGGACAAATTCACTAGACATATTCATTGTAGCAAAAGGTGAGTATGCTCACCATAGGCACCCCTCATAGGCCGTCCCCAGATTATGTGAAGGGAGCAAAATCACTAGACACATTCAGTGTCATGATATATGTTGTTTGCAAATAATATTATTTTGGTAGATGAGACACGTGAAAAGTAAATACTAAACTAAAATCTTGGTAGAAAACACTAGAAGTGAAAGGTTTTAGGCTTAGTAGAATTAATACATAATATTTGGAATTTAAATTTAGCAATATTAGGCGTAATAAGACAACTATTAAGATAGGAGATAACAAGTTGTCTGGACTGAAAGCTTTAAGTATTTAAGATCATTTTTGCAAAATGATAGAGGGATTGAGAAAGATGTCTTACATAGAATACAAGTAGAATGATTGAAATATATGAGAGTGTTGGGTGTTTTATGTGATCATAAAGTACCTCTAAAACTAGTTTTACAAAATGACGGTTAAATTTGCTATATTATATGACATTGAATATTGGGTTATGACTCGAGAACAGAAGATGAGAGTTGTAAAGATGAGGATATTAAGATAGATGTATGGACATACGAGGATGCGCAGAATAAGAAATGAGAGCATTAGAGAGAAAGTCAGAGTTGCATCTATTAAGAAAAATTCCGAAAGACACGTTTAAGATGATACGAATATCTACTTAGACACAAATAAATGCTCTACTTAGGTGATGTGAAACTATGATAAATATGCACATCATCCGAGGAAAACTAAAAAAGACTTAGTAATAATAAAACAAGATAAAATTTATTTAAATATAGATGATGATATAGTATGGGATAGAGCCCAATGACGTAAAAGGATCCATAGAGTTGACCCATCTAGTGGGATAAGGCTTAGTTGTTGTTGTAGTATATAGAATATAAGCAAGATAGTTGAAATAAAAGGTGTCATGTGTTCTTCATGATTGAAGGTATTTTTAAAACTTAAAACAAAGTTTTACAAAATAACAGTTATACATGCTATATTATATGGAGTTAAATGTTGGGCTATGAATCAATCACATAAGCGAAAGAAAAGAATCATAGTAATGGAATGTTAAGGTGAATGTGCAGACATACGAAGATAAACAGCATAAGAAATGAGAACATTAGAAGAAAATTAAGGTTGTGCCTATTAAAGAAAAACTTCGAGAGACATATTTAAGATAATATGGGCATGTACTTAGGTGACCAATAAATATCAGTTGAGCGAGGTGAGACAAATATACACCTTCATCGAGGAAGAGAAACCAAAAAAGACTTAGTTAGCAATGATAGAATAAGATAAATTTCATTTAAATATATATAATGATATAATAAGGATCGAACCCAATGGTGTATGAGAATCCACTCGATGGGATAAAGGATTAGTTGTTGTTATTGTTGACCTTTTCCAATGAATAATAAAATAGTATGAGTGATCTAGAACTAGATACCTACTTTGTGGCTCTTCTATGACAAAATGAAGATGCAATGATAAAGGCTCAAATATCTCTCACTAGTTTAACTTACTCTCTAGTTTAAAATCTAAGTTAAAATTTACATAACTTGGTAAATTAGATAAGTACTAAAATTAAATTTTCTCGCTTATGGTGTAATGAGTGCTTCTAGGTAGCAACTATAAGCCAAATTTAAGTTTATGCATGAAAGAGAGTAATCTATCATCTAGTTAGTTACTTTATAATAACCATTGTTATTTAATACAATTTCTTTGCTAATCCATGTATTAAATACATACAGTATAAGTATAGCTCTCAGTTTGGAGGATAAAAGTAGACAAATAGCTCTCAGTTTGCTAATCCATGTATTATAACCATTGTTATAATAACCTTTAAGTTCACCCATACACTTGTACAGCTCTCACACTCAATTCAAGTTTTAATTGATTTTTCAATTTTTAAATTGATGCTATGCATTCTTGTTTCATTATACTTGTTTTGCTACATTTCCTCGTTTTGTCTTTCAGGATGTATGACAGTATTGCAATTTATGAGAATTTATTCTGATTAGCAGTATGCTGAATGTCCTTTGAAGGAGACAAATTAACAAGAAGTTCTAAAATTACAACATCAAAAGGCTCACTTAAGGTGTCAGTTGAGGACCTTTAAGTCAAAAGGTATCTTCTATAATCAAGGCATCAGCAAAGTCTTTTATGGTCAAATCATTGGGAGGATCTTTTAGGTTAAATTAATTAAAGAATTTTTTTTTAGGTTAAATCTTATAGTTCAATTATAGTGATGTGGCAATAAGGGGGACCCACCAAGCGTGGGTCGAAGGCGGAGACAGCAGCCAATGTGGAAGTCAAAGTCAAGGTGGTCAACGGTGGTCAGCGGTGGTCAACAGTCCCACCAAAGATAGCCGAGTAGAAATCGACGTCAACTGTCAATCGGGCATGAAGTGTCCGATCGGCTATGTGGCTTGTTTGAGCAGAACGCTCGTTCGGCCAAGAACACTACGGCAAGAACATCATATGCTCATTATGGATCGGAGGAACATTAAGGTGACCGGAGCGCTTGTCCTGTCGACCAGAAACAATCTACTGAACCAAGTCACTACGAGGAAAAGCAGCAGAGGTCGACCGAGTGAAGGAGTCCCGGCCGAGTGGCTACCGAACAGTGGGACCATTCTCGTATCTCTTAATATCCCTTTGGAAGGTAATGTCGCTGACAAAAGGGTATGATCAATAAGCAAATCATACGACTAAAGCTTCTACTATCTCATCGGGGATTTGCATGCCTTGTTAAGATATGGTGTTACACTTTTCTGACATGTCCTTTCATAGGACGGTTGGGAAAGCATGCCCGCACCTTGAGGAGCATGCACATCGCCCACTAGGAAACTATATAAAGAGGGTTCATGCACCGACGGAGGTATATGCTATTCACTATTCACGCATGCGCTTTCACTGTTGCTACGTTGCTTCGTTTTCTATTGTTCCGATGACTGACTTGAGCATCGAAGGGCCAACGTCGGGGACCCCTTCCTTAGCCCGGCACTAACGTTTCCTGTATTGCAGAGTGGAGCAGAGTCTTCACACGGTCAACTAAGGAGCCACATCCCCATCTAGCCTTCTTCATGATTTTCGGATAGGATCATATTGGTGTCGTCTGTGGGAACATAGCCTGTATCCGAAACGTGAAGATGGAGGATGCTGGACAATTCACGACGGTGACACTGACGCAGGAGGAATTGGATATGTTGATACAAGCCCGAGCGGCCAAATTGCTGGAGCAACAACAAGCGATGGTCGATCGACACATAAATGAACCCACGGTGTCAGTAGCGGGACAGCAAGTTAGATAAAAAGACCGAGCGGAGAACATATCCGTTCGGGGGAAGAATAAGAAGTCGACCGGCACGTACGGGGATGCGCCAAATACGTCGATCCCCTTTTATTGGGCGTTGTTCTAGACTCCATCAAAGGAACAAAGCCGAGTGGATAGGGAGCCAGGATCCTCATCGGACGACGAGCTCGTCCGGAATGCGCGGAAAGGAAAAGCACCAAGAAACGATGATTCGCCCAAACGGATCAACCGGCAGTTCTCTCATGGGATCCTGGATGACCCACTACCCTAACATTATACCCTATTGACGATCGAGGAATACAATGGAACGGCTGATCAAGAGGACCATCTGATCAAATTCGACAACATAGCCACGCTCCATCAATACACCGATGGAGTGAAATGTCGGGTCTTTCTAACCACCCTTTCTTGATCAGCGCAACGGTGGTTCAGGCGACTATCTTCAATGACTTCCGAGCGGCGACTATAAACCCTTGAGTCAACGAAATCAACAGCCGAAAAGCGGCTATAAACCCGGGAGTCTACGCAATTAATAGTCGAGCGGCGAGTATAAACCCTTGAGTCTACGAAATCAACAGTCGAGCGGCGGCTATAAACCCGGGAGTCTACGCAATCAATAGTCGAGCGGTAACTATAGACCCTGGGTCAAAAGTCGAGCGGCGACTATAAACTCATGAGTCGACGAATCAACAGTCGAGCAGCGACTATAAACCTTGGGTCAAAAGTCGAGCTGCGACTATAAACCCTTGAGTCGACAAAATCAACAGTCGAGCGGCGGCTATAAATCTGAGAGTCTACGCAATCAAAAGTCGACCGACGACTATAAACCCTTGAGTCGACGAAATCAACAGCCGAACGGCGACTATACACTCGAGAGTCTACGCCAACATCATTCGAGCGACGACTATAAATCCTCGAGTCATAAAAACAACAACCGAGCTGTGATTATAAACTCGAGAGTTTACGCCAACAACAATCGAGCAACGACTATAAACCCTTGAGTTTACGAATCAACAGTCGAGCGACGACTATAAACCCATGAGTCGACGAATGCATCAACCGAGCGACGGCTAAAACTCGGGAGTTTGCACCATAACAGCCGAGCGACGGCTATAAAACCTATTGAACGTCATAAAACACAAGCGTTGGGCGCTCACAATCCGACTGGGCGTAACATAGGAGGGCGAAAGAGGGATCTTCGTATGAAAACGTCCGAATTGGAAGACGCCCGACCCGATCAAGCCGAGCGCCAATGCTTATCTTCTATAGCGATGTGTCGCTTAGTCGCTGCTTGGGAGTTTCGAAATATGGCACGAATTAACAGCGTTAAATAAAGCACGATAGATCGCCCGAGCAGAGACGCAATGAATCGTACTTAGAAAACCTTGGGAAGGAAATTATATACGCAGTCGAGCGGGAGGAAAATGACTCGGACAAACTTAAGCAATTAGTGCAACATACCCTACTAGATGAACGAGAGAACATTGACTCGTACTCCAAATTTTTTACAAAAACTCAAGAGGGCAAAAAACTGACAAAAAACTAGGCGAAAAGCTACTCCAAATCTGCAACAGCTTCCTCAAGGAGCGAAGCCACGAGCTCATCCTTTCAAACGAATTCACCGGAAATGTCGGCAGATGAGTGGCCGCCGTCCTTTAGCAGTTGGACGATGCCAGCTATGCCTAAGTCAAATAGCCACAGAATCTGATCGGAGAAGAGTTGGTTGAAGCCCTCAGAGCGGAGGTATTTGGCCCGGAAGTCCTCAAGCCGAGCGGGCTCATCGTCCTTATACTTGGCCAGTTGGGCCTTGGACGCCTCCAGCTCAGCCTGCAGAGACTTCAGCTCAGCTTCCTGATCGGCAATTTTCTGCTACTCCACTAATCGGCTCAATTGCTCTTGGGCTAGAGCTGTCTTTGTCTCCTTAAGTTTCTTGTCCAAGACCCGAGCCTCTAGTCTATTGAGCGAAGTTTTCGGGTGTTCGCTGATTGGACCTTGGAGTCAAAATCCTTGGCTTGCTCTCGAGCTGCTGAGCCTGCTCCTGGCTCTTATACTTCTCCGCTGACAAAGCCCGCTCGGATCCCACCAGCTGTTCGGAAGTCTTCTCCAGATCCACCTTTAGCTAAGTGACTTCAGCAGAGAGTGCTTCAGCAGTAGCTCGGGATGCGCTTGCTCCGCCGGTTGAAGCCCGCAGCAACTTGTTGTCATGCTCGAGGAACGTCAATCTCTGGCACAATGCCAAGCTCTCCACCTAGTACTGCACAGGGTATGAGTCAAAGCGACCTAGTACAGGAGGATAACTGTACTTAAAAAACATACCATGGTGAATTTCCATGTAAAGTCGTGAGCTAGCTCCCCAGGAGGGATTGTCAATGCCCTGCGCTGAGCATCCGTCCAAGTTTGAGCTAAGGGACCCTAAATGTGGATCGTGTGCTCGAGCGCCCGGAACGCCAGGTGTCAGTGGGCAGGCGGATCGGAGCGGAGATGTGTCATCAGCCGACTGGATCGTGGGGCTCTAAAGTTGCCTAACCCTAGGAGTTGGACTTAGAGGAATAGATGGTGGAGACTAGGGTCTCCAGACTAGCAGGTGGTGGAAAGAAGGACACCGGCTGTGCCAAAAATGGGGTCGGTCGACAGTTCCAAAATTAATGGAGTCCGATCGGATAACAGGGGTGTTGGTAAGACGGTCGTCCTCTCGGGAACGGCGGAAGACAAGTTCTCACCACACTCGGACATAGGCCAAGAGGTAGGCACTTCCATCGGCGCAGGTGTCAAGGTCCCCTCTGAGCGGAGCCTTTCCTCCTCTGTCTCTGAAGCAACGGTTCACCTAAACCTGCCGAGTCGGTCAGTTGCGACTCAGAAGGCACGACCACCAAGACCATGGTGGGCCGCGCAGATGGAAGCTCACCAATATTAGCAGCCGCACTACTTCCAACCGCTCGGCTCATCTCATCAATCCGATCCGCTGAGCTGCCGACCGACGCGAGCCCGCGATTTTCTAGCTCGGCGGCGCCGTGAGCATTGATCTCAGTGGTAGAGAGTTTGCTCTTCCACTGAGCAGGAACTTTTACATGACTTAGACTGCAAAAACAAAAGTAAAATCAGCTAGAATTTAAGGCGACATAGGAAGAAACAGTTTACCTAATAAGCCCGGCAGCCTTGAGCAGTGGGGACTCAATCCAAAAACGTATAGAACGCCTT
>JBBMJZ010002111.1:0-12030 GCA_037833815.1 Zingiber zerumbet | reverse complement strand
AAGTTAAACTTAGAATCAATAGTGTTAAGTTCTGCTTGAGATTCAAGTTTAATTTCTAAAGAACACATGGTAGCTAAGAAAGGTTCAGACATTGTATAAAATTTTTGTACAATGGGACCAGTAGGTTTTCCGAGTAGCAACCAACAACTCAGACATAGTCATGAGATTGAACTTACTATTCTATCTCCAACTCTACGGGTACTCGAACATAGTCTTAAGATCGAGCTTATTATTCTCTCCTAACTCGAACAAATTCATAGATCGAGCTATTCTCTCTCGACTCGAAAATAGTTGCAGATCGAGCTATTCTCTCTTTACTTGGACATTGTAGCAGATAGATCTATTCTTTCTCCGACTACATGAGTACTCAGAAGTTGTGAGATCGACTTTATTATTCTCTCTCGATTCAGATATAGTCATAAATCGAGCTATTCTCTCTCGAACTCCGCAGGTACTCAGGAATTGTGAGATCCATAATTATTATTCTCTCCCGACTTGGACATAGTTTTTGATTAAGTTATTCTCTCTCCAACTCCATGGGTAATTGGGAGTCGTGAGATCAACCTTATTATTTTCTCCCGGCTCGGATATAGTCTCAGATCGAGTTATTCCCTCTCTAACTCCATGGGTACTCGGGAATTGTGAGATTAACCTTATTATTCTCTCCTACTTCGACATAGTCATGGATCGAATTATTCTCTCTCTCTGACTCCACTATACTTGGGAGTCATATATCGAGCTTATTATTCTCTTTCAACTCAGAAATAGTTATGGATCAAGTTATTCGCTCTGACTTAGACATAGTCGCAAATCAGGTTATTCTCTCTCTAACTCCACGAGTACTTAGGAGTTATGAGATTGAGCTTGCTATTCTCTCCCTCCCAATTTAGAAATAGTCGTGAATTGAGCTATTTTTTCCTGACTCAGACATAGTTACGGATCGAGTTATTTTCTCTCTGATTCCATGAGTACTCAAGAATTGTGAAATTGAGTTTATTATTATCTCTTTGACTCCATGGGTTCTTGGGAGTCTGGAGATTGAACTTATTATTCTTTCTTGACTTGGACATGGTTACGGATTGAGCTATTCTCTCCCAACTCAGACATAGTTGTGAATAGAGTTATTCTCTCTCTGACTTCATGTGTATTTGAGAGTCATGAGATTGACCTTATTAATTCTCTCCTGACTCAGACATAGTCTTTGATCGAGTTATTCTCTCTCTCTAACTCCACTGGTACTCAAGAGTTGTAAATCAAGCTTATTGCCCCCAGGGCGTAGCACAGACGGTGGACGCATGGTATCTCTGGCGTAATGGCCAGGGGTCGATTCTCAGGAACTGACGACCTGGGGCTTACCCCGCCATGCGCCTATGGCTTGTGTACCTGCATGAACCTCCCTCCATATCTGTGGGGCCGGCACTAGGGAGGCCGCTAAGGTAGCGGATCTACCTTTTATAAAATGATTCAGAATGATCCCAAATGAAGTTTAATCATCTTTTGAAGTGTTATTTAAAGGTAGAAGAAATTTATTTGCATTTTAATAGAATGGGAACACTTAACATCAATCGTACCAAAACCCACCCCAAGTGAAATAAAAACTCAAGCTATAAATATCTTGAGAGCAAGATAATCTTTTAAAAAACACCTCATTGATTTTAAAACAAGTTCACACCCACCCATAAATATAAGATTTGAGAGTAATATAATCTAGTATCCCAGTAGATAGTGTCTGAAGCACCATATCTAATCTCAAATGTTCAGTGATCATTAAAAGTCATTTTCTCAGTAGCTTATCATATGAAATGGTTGTTTACTAGTATCTGCTATTATGAAATAAACCAACTAATCAGATTCCTCAAAATTCATTTCCTTCAACACAATTATGCATTATTTTCAACCCCTCATAATGAGGAAAATTCAATCACCCTTTCATCTCTTACCTTCTCTCCCTTGTTAATAATTTTTCAAACAAGCGCTGAAGAGTAAGATCACTGTAATACAGACAATAGATAGTGCAACTCAAGGTTAAAAGTATTTCTTTTGGGTGGTCAACCAGTAAACAAAACACTCTGACACCAGAAAGACAAGGTCCTCTATTGCCACAGTACCTCATCTTCCTCCAATTGAACATCGGCTCTTCCTCCAATTCCATTGACCCTTCCTCTACTTATGTGTCTTCCTCCTCAACATCCTGCCCCTTCAATGCACAACGTCAGGAGGCTAAAGAGATGAGCATAAGGTCTGTGTGTTTTGCAATTGACAAAACCTACAATAGCAGTAGTTCAGGCATAACCACGGTGAACAACACTTCGAAATCCTTTCATGTGGGAATGGAAGTCATTAAATACTAGGACAGAGTTTAATATTTAAAAAAAACTAATTTTTTTTAACAAAATAAGATGACAGCATTGGGACCTCAGTTACCTGGCAGCAGTTTGGTCAAATCTATCAAAGTCAACCCATATGCAGTCAATCAGATCAAATAGCATAACATTAAACAGCCTTAAGCTAAATGTATTTGCTCCATTCAACAGAGAGAAATTTTAGAGGAAAGAAATAAAATTCCAGAAAAATATTAAAAGGAAAGGTGAGAATTTATTCCCTCATTTGTATTCCTTGGAAGACTTGAAACCATGCTGAATTCTTTCCACTATTTCCTTATGGGGGAAGGTTCTTAAATCTATTAAAATGATAACTAGATTTCAAAAAATAGCCAATAGATATCATTCAGAAAATAAAAAGAAAGTATTTAGGGGGTTAAAATTGGTGCATATTTTCTTAAAAATCATCGCTCTTTGCCCAGTTTCAGCAAAATCATTTGAAGGAAAATAATGGCGGTGCTTTCTCCACCATTTTCTTTCCTTCTATCAGTAGCTTCTCAAGGAAACAGCCCTCAACCTTTTTCCTTCTTTCTCTCGAGGAGACATGGGCTAAAAGACAATCAGTGCAGACTAAGGAGAGTTGTTTCATAGACGTAAAAGTTTGATAACCACTACCTTACCAATTGTGGCCAAATGGCAATTCCAATTGTTCTTGATATATAGCAGGCAGAATACTGAGACAAAAAGTAATAACTCGACTCACCTGACCTATCATACGAACTTCTTGGTTGTTCTGATACTTCTGCTTAGTCCTTGCATTCTACCATATATCAAGAAAGCAACTTAAGAGGTATTTGGACAGTGAGCAACACCAACACAAATGTAGCATAAAGATTAAGATGATGATCTATTAATCGCCATACATTTCTTAGATATCTTATGTGCTCTCAATACTCAAATTAAACACCTCATTAGAAGGCGAGACAGATAAAGTTGATGAGACACTGTTGAGCAGTTTACTGGGTGGCACAAAAATTGGTCACACATACAGGTAAGTAACTGTGAGGTAATTGTAGCCTCAATTTAAATGAAAATAGTTCAAAACAAAGTGTGATTGTGTAACTAGATAATCTTATTCAACAAAAATTGAAAGAAAAAAATAAAGACAAGTAGATATTACCATTGATTTTAACAGCACTAGCAAGAGATCCAGCCACTCCAATCTAAAGTCTCCAGAAAGGCAAAGAACCAAAAATCAAACTTGAAGAGCTTTGGATTTGGATAAACAGATACAAAATAGTTACGATATCTATTTGCTAAACCAATTTAAATTGACAATAACATACCAGTCCATACAGCCATAGATACAGAAAATAATGTATAATAAGGATATACAAAGTGAGTAGATCAGAGAGAGAAAATTACTAGGGCTTAGTCACATATAAAGAATATAATATAAAATGTAATGTTAAGTAAGAATTCATAAATCCAGTGAAGTATTTTTTATGCTGACTAATACTACAATAACAGAGTCAAATTGGCAGAAGAATAAGAAACTGTGAAATAAATATCTTTATAATCAATGGACATAAGTAATATACTTTACAATAGATGCATAATGTAGGTTCAAGACCCAAGATTATCTTTCTCTGAAGAGCTGTAATGACTACACTCCCAAAGAGTTCACGTCCAAAATCAATTATAAGCATATTAAGGTGCCTATTAAACTAACCATAGTACCTTCTTTGGTTTCCTTTTTAGCACCTAAAAGAGTGTTGATAGCCACATAGACCTGATAGAATGAAAGAGAGAATTAGATGCTCCAATGCCCGAAAGCTTAGTGTACAGAACAGATTTTGCAAAGGTTGTAACTCGAGTAGTACAACAGTTTGAATTTTGAGGCCAAAGAACCCATAAAATTGTACAATTAAATGAGATTATCTTTAATCAAATTATTTCAAGTTGAGCAAATTGATGGCTGGCATGAGCATCACACAGATGAAAATTCCCTGTAGTCTCATGCCAAATCTACTGGTATTTTTAAAAACACAAGAAAAAGAACTGAATTGTTAACAAGGATGTATATATTTCAATACTGCCAAGCAGACTGAATCAAACAGCAATTACAAAACAATGATCAGTTCTATATCTACAAAGGCCAAGAACAAGAATAATTTACAAAGAAAATGCCTTCAGCAAGCTATCTTACAAGAAACAGATTAACATCCCAATGTTAAGAACTCCCATGTGAGAAGGCTTTTAAACCATTGATCTCTTGTACTCCTCATTAACACGATCCATGATGCTCCAGCCAAGTGAAAACACAGATAAATGCCGAAGAATTAGATGGGAAGGAAAAATATTAGTTCACAAAGTAGATGTGAGCAGCATTGTCAGTCAGAAATATCAGCATCATATTTCACTTGCCCGTAATAAATGGATGACTTAATGCTTGAGATACTGTCATCCTCTTTTCAGGGTCCAATACAAATATTCGATCTAAAAGATCCTTAAAATTTGACGACAATCTGGGATCCTCGCCAGGAAAACTTGATATGAAAGTGCCAATGTCCTTTGGTTTAATGTTGAACAGTAGTCTCTTAATAGGCTGTACACAAGAGAGAGCTGTTAAAAGTCTGCAAAAATTATACGTTCTAAGAATGTTAAAAGTGGTGTTTGAAGAAATAGAAAAAGGATAGCACTAGAAACCTTCTTTGTAACTGGATCCTCCTCAGTGGCATGAAAGTTCAAATCTTGATCAAAGTGCTGATCTGTGAAGGCACCCTGAACAAAACAAAATGTAAATATAACAAAAATTTTGTAACATGACACAAATTTCACAGGCACAATTTCAATTCAACATCAGATATTTCAAAGACATCAATATCTACAGGAGAGAAAAAAATCCCTGTTTGGTTCTCACCTTGCGAAGCATCTTTTTGGGAAAAGGACCCTTCAATTCCATATGAAGTCGAAGCATGTCGTTGTTGGATGGCCCTGGAAAGAGCACTTTTCCTGTGTAAAGTTCATAGAGACAACAGCCAACTGACCACACATCCATAGGATGGTCATATGGCAATCCAAGAACTACAAAAAGGGAACTCAATCAGTATGTTATCTGATAGCATGATAGCACCATGATATATAGACATATGTAGTGGACATAAAGAGAGAAAAAATTGCTCAAGAATACAAGAGTTATGATGAATTAAAAAAGACAACCACAACATATATTGAATGAATATGCGTGTAAGGAAAAGTAATTGATTTGAATCACAACTTACTTATTTCAGGTGCACGATAAAACCGGCTAACAAGATATGGGGTAATCTCATTCTTACCAGCAAACATGGCATTCCCAAAATCACAAAGCTTCAGAACATTTTTGGCCTCATTTACCTAAGTGTAAATATCAGAAAGTATGTTTAAACTTGTTCAAACAGAATGAAATGAGAACAGAAAGTAACCAAGAATAGGTACCAGCATGTTGTCTGGCTTAATATCACAATGCAGAACGCCACAATTTCTGAGATGTTTCAGCGCAGTGAAAAGCTGCTTCGCATATGCCCGCACAGCAGTAAGCTTGAGTCCAATGTTACGACCAAATTTCTTTAGAACCTCACGAAGGTTCATATGAAGAGATTCAAAAACTAAGCAAAGATGATTCCGATACTTGAAAGATGAGATAAACCTAACACAACGCCGCTTGTCCTCAGGATCAGCTCCTGCCAATTTCTTCAAAATGACAAGTTCATCTTGACCAGCCTTATACCTAGAGAAAAATAAAATCATAGATTACGTAGATGAAAATAATTTAACGCAACTTGAAAAACACTTTCTCCAAGTAAATACAAAAGTTATATTATTTACATTGTTTCATTATTGCGTATTATTTTAATAGCTACTTCTTTAGGATCACTCTTCCTGGCCTTGAGATCCTTTGCACGAACAACAGTCGAAAAAACACCCTTTCCATGTGCTGCAATAACTTCATAACGGCCATCAAGCACTTCCCCAAACCTATAACCTGAAGAAGGAGGCTAGATCATGAAAAGGCAAATTCTGAAGTCCCAACACAACAATTGAGAGGGAAAATAAAATGCAAGATCAAACTATGGACAAACTTACTATAATAACCCTCTGCATCATCCCAATTATCATCAAGGCAACTTCGATATATTTGAGGTCCTTCATCCTTGACCTACAGGACATAAGAAGCATATACTGGCATAAGAAAGATAATTTTAATTAGCATTAGGTATCAACTCTACCAATCAATGTTGATTGCCTGGAAACCTACTCCAAGTGCAATGTATCAACAAATAGAAGTGTTAAGCATTGGGAATAAGGTGAATTTAACACCCACCCACAACATTTACAGATAATACAGCAGATCAAGGAGATAAATGAAAACAATCAACAGCAGACAATTTAGCACAACTATTTACTTACTATACATGCATTAAGTAATGCAAATCTCTCTCAGACATCTATAGATAGGCAATTGAAGTCCGCATAATCAAATAAGAGCTCATGGAATAAAGTTTAAGAAAAACAAAATAAGATTTAATCTGACCTTCTAGTTAGATAGCCTTATCTAACTATTAGAGTGGTGAGAAATTGGCCAATGAGATCACCTTCAGAAACAGGAGACCTTTTCCAGCATCAACAAGAAATAACAGAAACAAAAAAAAACATAATATTTAAAAATTATATTCCAATGCCAAATTGACAGCTCAAAAGCTGAACTATTGATACCTTGATGACGTCATATGTGAGTTGCTATCCTTTCCTGTCAATTCCCATTTCCCAATCAATGATTCCTACTCTTCCATTTTTGGAGCCATATCACTTGGTCCTCCTTTCATGCTTAAATTATTTCATTTACTATTCTCCCTCTCCCATACACAAAAGTTAAGGGAGTACCAGCTAATTATTACCTCCCAATGGCAATAGAAAAAAGACTTAGAAGCCTTCTTGTATAATGCTTAAAAACATGTCATGAAATTGTCCAAAGGTTCACTTTTAACCATGTTGGCTTCCTTGAATATCAGATTATTAGTAAAAGAAATTCATTTCACTCATAATAGCATGTTTAATTCCTTAAAACATCCTAAAGATATTGTTACTACTAATCCAGCACATGTTGCAAGAAACCATAGGCTTTCGGGTTCGAGGAGAAGAATAGAAAAGAACAGTAGAGGTTCAAAATCTTCTAATTGAGAGAAATATTTAAGTGTAGCGGACATGATAAAAAGATTTTATGCTTCTCCACTTCATTATACATAAGTTACAAAGCCTCAAAATTGATAAAATTATAGAGAGAATTAATAATTTTGCTCTCCTTTATTTAGTTACAAAGCCTCCGATTTGAAGAACTTTTGGAGGAAAAATTAGTTAACTTTTGATTCCCTTCATTTCTTCTTCTAACTAGTATTCAAACTACTATGATGTTTGTCTTTGTTTCACTTGCTATATCCTTACCCTCCCCTTCCCTTTCATTAACTTCCCCTTGCTTACTAGTCTCCTACCATCCAAACATGAAACATCAGTGCCAAATCAATAATATAAAAATGCAAGGAACAAAACTAGATAAGAGTCGATGCCAATATAATATATTTTATCTAGAATATAAAAACTATCATAATTCTTTCTTGTAAACCAGTACACGTGTTTCATTTTCTAAGAGTTAATCAATTAATCTAATGTGGACACGAGTATATCCTTGTGTGTATTTTATACTATAACATAACTTTGCTTGGGGGTGGAAGATTTCCATCACAAGATAACTAATCACCATACCAGTTGATTTCTTCCATTGCTAAAATCTTCCACAAGGCATATTATCACCATGCATTAAACATCGGAGCCATGCTAGAACCTCAAGAGCCTTGACCTGCATGAACTGGAAGAGTCATCTCTAAAAAAAATTAGAAGCACCTATATTCTCCACTCCCTCTGAATTAATCCATTTTTTACTACTTTGCCAAATGCTGCATTTCCTCTGAAATAGTTCATGTTTACTACTTTTCTAAATGCAGTAATAATATAATGGCTAGCTAGAAACCAACGAATGTAGCCAAACCAACAATAAAAAAAAGCGACCAAATAAAAAATGTTGTCACATCAAAATCTGAATTTGCAGAGGAAAACCGCACAGCAGATAGAAAAAATTAATATGCAAGGTCAAAGAGTTTACCATTTTGCTAACCCCAGCAGGTGATTCTCCAAATATGTCATCACTAAACATGTCGGCAGATCTCTCACTCTAAATCAAATAAACAGATAAGTAACTAACTTTGATAATGAATTCAAAAGGTAAATAACTATGATGAAACTAACTTTTGGTGTACCCTCCCCAAGTCCTCCAGCAGTGTTCAATGCTTTATCAGCTGAATTTACAATTTGCAAAAATGACCTTTTTACGGTAAATGATGTATCAACATTAGATGCATCTCCAAAATCATTTGCATTTTCAAGTTCATGATCTTTAGGTTTATCAACTGGAACTGTAGCTTGCAAGCTTTGTTGCTTCTTGTCCAAAATAGCTTTATCGATTGCTTCAAGTTAAAAGACCAGGACTTATCATTCAAAGTAAATTACAGGGAGGAAAAATTGATACATGAAAGTAAAGGCATAAAGACTAGCCTTTTTCAGATACCTAGTAATATGGAAGTTAAGAGCAAAGTGTATTACCATTCACATTGCCATCACATGAAGATTCAACTTGTTGTAACTGACGCTGTCTGTATTTTTGCAATATAGCTTGCCTCCTCTTTCTGCTTTCTTCTTTGATCTTATCAACATCTTCTTCATCTTGATTGGCAAGTTGTTGCTCAATCCTTTCTTGGTAGTCTTCTTCTTCCTCCCTGACATATATATACAATATGAGAAATTATTGGCAACAAGATTAGTTAAAATGTTGTAGTCTAACATACTGGTCCATATGTCTCATACCTAGTAAACTTGTGTTTGTCTTCTTTGGGTTGGTCAATATGAAAATCAGGTTCCTTAGACCGTGATTTGTCCTTGTGATGCTGCACTTCATCACGCCTTGTGTGTCTGGATTCCATATGTTTATCCTGGTTAGTAGCACTATCTTTTTCTATCTGTTCATGATTTCTATCTTTATGCACATTAACTTCCCTGTCTAGAGCGTGATTGTTATCTCTATGATCGTTAACTATGTCTCTTTCATATCTGCTATCCCGGTTCCTCTCCCTCTTAAAATCACTATGGGAATCTCTTGCTCTTTCAATTATACTATTGCTGTATCTTTCTCTATTTCTATCCTTGTCTCGGCCATCATGATTTTTCTCCCTTCTATTATATCTACTATAACTACTGCTTTCTCTTTCTAGATGACCTTCTTTTTGTAACTCACTGTTGTCTTTGTTTTTGATGATGCCACTGGTTCTTTCCCTTTCTTTATCTCTTCCGTGATTTCCATGCCGGTGCTCTCTAGTATCATGTCTGTTATGACTTCCAATCTGCACTCTTTCCTTACAAGTCCTTTTATCCAAGTCCCCATTATCCCTATCACTGGAGCCTCTTCTGTTTCTTTCCCTCTCCCTATGATACTTAACAATTTATTCTAATCAACAAGAATTTATTCTCTTTTATCCCTAGCATGCATGATCATTATAAATATAATCCATACGTACATGATCATTAAAACATGGCATGCATGCTTAAACAAAAATCACAACTTATAACCCATCTTTTTATCTCACACGTTCTTGCATGCAACATTTTCATATTCGATAATATGCACATTTCCATATTAGATAATTTGCATGACCATCAAAACATAATCAATACATACCCTATTATTAAAACATCGGTAGGTAAACATGGTATCAAAAATGTGCATCTTTGTTATAACAAGCTAGGACACAACAAAGAATAAGTTACTAACTAGTAGATCTGTCCAAAACCTCATCCAACACAAAGGAGACAAGTACAACTCCAGACTTGAATCGGAATTACCCAATTTCTGTCCCAACAGATCACTATCCAAAGAACCCAAGTTAAACATCAATTATATCTTTGTTCTGATTTCTATGCCTATCTTTGTCCCGATTTCTATGCCTGTCATCTCGTATCCTGGTGATGCTACTCTCTCTTTCATTCTGTAGTTCTCTAATGCTTGCTCGATTAATAGCAACATCATTATCAAACATATTATATCTTTCAGAATCATCCCTTGAACCTCTTTCTGAATCAACCTACCCGTTTTGTACAGCAGAACCCCAATGCTACCATTGAAAGAACTCGCTTAAAACTTGTATCAAAACTCAAAGCATGAAACTAAGTAGCATAGAATCCGATCAAAAACACAGAGCACCTACAATCTGTCCCAAAGCTTTTGGGAAAAAGGAAAGAAACAAGGAATAAAACCTCGGAGCTATCCTACTGCAGGTGAGTAGCAACTTACCTTGCTTCTTGAGCTTACAACTGCACAAGAGGAGCTGCTAGGGTTCGGAGGAAACTCGAGTTTTCCGGCCTTTTCTTGCGCCTACGTGTTCTCGTTGCTGCGAGGATCGTGAGGATGAAGAAATCTATCGGAATCGAGCCTTGATCGGCTGCCGGAGACGTACCCTAACTCCGGCTTCGTTTCCGCCCGAGAGAAGCTGCCGCGGACACGAGAGGAAGAAGGGAAGGTTTAGGGCACGGGGAATCATTAAAACCCTCTCTTTACTTATCCCTTTTTAATACCTAATATTTCTGTTATGACTTAAGATTATTTCGCTTCCCTCTTATTATGAAACATCTGTTGGAACGCCTGGCAAGCCGCGTTTTGACCGGGTCAGAGGTCGCGGGTTTGATTCCTCAGCCGCCCCTTTTTATTTCAATTTATTTCCTATTCCTCAACAACTGCTTAAACAGATTTTGCTCCTTCTTTAATCAACAACGCCTGCTGGGACACTTGGTCAGCCGGCTTCGCTTAAAAGGTGGCTTGGCCGGAGGTCTTCGGTTCGAATCTCAGCTTGGACATTATTTTTTTACAACTTTTTCGTTTAGTAAAAATATCAAAAAACCTCCAAAAATTGCATAAAAATACTATAAAAATCTCTAGAATTTTTCTAAAGTATTTCTAGATTTTTATAAGGACTTTTAGGACTCCAAATAGTAAAATTTGGGGTGTTACAACTTTGATTCATATCTAGGTTAGAATTATCCTATCTAGTGCATTTTAACTAGTTGATCTAGCTAAAGTTACCTCACCCTATTCTAAATTGGTCAGATTGGGGCTTAGAATAAGTTTCTTAAGCTTGTTATTTTAGAAAGGTTGACTAAGGTGAATGACTACTTTAAGAAGATCCTTTGAGACTCACCCTTCCTAGAAACCTATTTTAAAAATGCTCGCTTGACTAACCAAAACCTAAGTTTGAATCTTGCATGGGATCTTAACCTAAATCTAAATTCTAAATCTAACCCTTAATCTAGATTATAAATCCTAAAAATAAATATCAATCCTAATCCTAAACCTAACCTTAAATCTAAACTTAAACTCTAACAACCCTAAACATTAAAGCTCTCAACACTTGTATTGTAATTTTTGTTATATTATTATTTGTGCTACTTACCCAAGTACTTTAAAAGTCTTGGAGAAACTTTCTTTGATGGCCTTATAGGAAGGATATAGTACCACCTGTCCTCCTCTTTTCGATGACCATAACTTTACCATTGGAAGGGGTAGAATGGA
>JBBMJZ010002086.1:0-12032 GCA_037833815.1 Zingiber zerumbet | reverse complement strand
CAACTTTTATTGAGAACAAGCATTCATTCAGGATAGACTTATCTACATAAGCATACAAATAAAACACGTCTTAAGGTACGATTACAAACATGATAGGTTGAACCTACATTAAAGCTCAAAGTTCAATATTTAAGCCTACTCTCACACATCACGTTAACGCCAACCATGATTTGGTGCTGTGATTTGATTTCATCAATTCCTTTTCAGCAGTTTGTGTCGTACAATGCAAGGCCCTGCAACTCTGGACCTTCCAGACGTGGATTGTTTTCAAAACTACACAAATGGAACAGTTAGAGGTAGGAAACAGAAAGCAAACAAAAAAAATTAAACCCCGAAGGATGTATTTGCAGTGAGTTCCACTTGAAAAGATAACCCAGATTCCGTAAGCACAATTTTTGTTACATTGAGTACCCCTTAGGTTGAGGATTTTGAATAATATTAAAGTAAAAACAAAAAAGTTGAGGGCTCCTGAAAGGCTAAATAAAGTATTGATAAGGGGTTCTCTAGGTCTAAGTGAAGGGTCAATAAAGAGCTGTTGAGAGGTTTTAAGTGCAGATCATTACAAGACTTTAGAAGGCTCATGCAAAGGACAGCCAGAAGGCTCTTCTTTATAAGGTTTTAGAGAATAGTTAGTGTGCCCTTGAGAAGACTCAAGTAAAAAATCGCAAGAGAAGTCCTTTAAAATCAAATCGTTAAAAGGAGCTTCTATGATAAAGTCAATTGAGGAATTTTCTTGAGTCTCGTACCACATTTATAGGTCCATGAATTTTAGGTAAGGTCGGAGCTCTTAGTGTTGATGCATTTTAATAATCTTCTGCCCTTTGAAGTCTTGTGTTTTTGGTCCTCGATGTTCTAGATGTAAAATGGTAATCATCCTATAAAGTTTCCTTATGCTCAAGACTATATTCAATCCTTTGGCTTTAAAAAAGACATCCTGTACGTGTAAATGAAAATATCTCACATTTTTTTATTTAGGGGTCAAAGCCCATTAGTGAATGGAAATGTCAATCCAGGTTCTTGGCTAATATGACTACACCTACAAAAATTTCAAATTGTGATTAGTATTCTACTATACTTAACTATGACCATTTTAGACTTGTAAATTTGTTGTACCGATCTCTAAGTCTACATTTTATTTCAAGCCAATATTTGATAGATTTTGGTCTTTATCAGGTATTGGTTTGGACACATTGCCAATATGTTCTAGTAAGTCCACTATATATGATTTGGCAAATTGTACGTCTTCAATGGAAGCCATGTTATGATAATCAAGTCTATTATTTCAATTAACCAATCAATGAATACATCAGAATTCATTCTTTCATAAAAAATAAGAGTGGTCGTCCAAATATATTTAGGCTCATAATGATTATTATTTGCAAAAAAGTGACTTGAGTTTTCTCTATACATAGAATAATGCGATTAACAATGCAAATTTCTATAATCCGTAGTTTGCCGATATATAAAGGGTAATGCTCCTCAAGTCATCTGCATTTTCTATTCTAGTTTTCATAAATCTAAGCTCATCTTGCATTTTGATTACCAGCATCTATATCTCTCATCTCGTTCATAGTAGTGGTTCATCTATAATATACCTCATCTCTCATAGTAGTTGTAGTGGCCCTTCTCAACACATTGATCTAAGATTTTTGATAAATAATGATGCGTATAAGAGCGGATGGCATTCATTTGCTCTCTGTGAGCCTCTAAGCAAGATTGAGTTCACTCTGCCAAGATCACGGTTTACAACACAACATAATTTAATTGATTTGAATCTTATTACCATTATGGTCTTCAATAAAGTTCAATGGATGGATAAGATCTATGTAATCAACCCTAAAAAATACTAAATAGTTAGAAATCAGGGCTAATATTGCTAGATGAAAATGGTGAAAATATACTAAACACACATGTAGGCTCAGTATCATGTGTAGGTCATGCACAAACCCTTGTTCCTTTTTCTCTAAATACCTTTGCCCCTCAATTCATCTACCCAAATAACCAAGCCACTAGGTATGGAACTATTATCATCGATCAGCTTATTGTCGAAGTAGGTGTGTGTCCGTAGGACATCTGCATGACTACTCCACAATCTAAGATGATTAATTGCCAAAAATGTCCTGCTCTTATAAACTTCAACAATGGGTCATTCTTAGCAATTAATCTACACTCCTACCCAACAATGAGTCATTCTTAGCAATTAATCTACACTCCTACATCATTCCATTCGTCACAAGGACTTAGAAGTGAATAATAATTACTAACTATCTAGAAGCATGAGTGAATACATGATCAGATTGTAGGTTCATGAGATCCTAATCAAATTAAGATGCAACATGACACTTGGATTGTTAAGGCCAATTTGGTTCTTAGGATCACAGACTCCTAAGATCCAGATTGCAATCTTAACAACCGTTCTTGCCACATCTTCAATGCTTGCTTAGTCCCAGCGTGAGTTGGACTTGATGTAGGTTGACTTCAAAACCAGGTTAGCATCCCTAAGTTGAAACTATCAGCTTATTAAGCAATTTTATTAGATTTTTTCTTCAACTTGAATTTTAACTTAATAAATAGCAAGTAGCCCTTTACATTAATCACACAGTGGAAACTTAAACCAACTTTACTCGGAAGTTTTTTTGTTGATTTAATCAACTACATAAATTAGTTAGAGAGGCCGATTTCACTCCAAAGTTTGCTGCAATATTTTTACCTTCCTAATTCAGCGATATAAAGAACAGTATAGATCAAGTCACTGCCTATCAAGTATATATGAGAGCTAATATTCACATGATTGCTAGCCTATCAGTTAGCAAAAGAATTTATCTTAGCTCAAAACAACCAGCATATAAATAGCAGAGAACTATAGGTAAAGAAAACTAAATAAGGAAGAAACATTGAGAACAAGATGGTACTTGTTTAAGGGGAAGTGTTCAAATGGTCCAGTAGTGGGAATTGTTCCACAAAGGTCATTGTTTGATACATCCCTGAAAGCAACAAAAGTAAGCACACCATAACTAGAAAAAGTAAGTATTGTAGGGCATAAACTAATATATATCAAACCTAAGTCCTGCAATGAATAACATGATGTATATTAACCAAATTAATGCACTTACACAACTTTAAGTGTAGAAATTTTAACCAGTTCTCTTGGAATTTGACCAGTCAAATGGTTATCATTGAGCCGTCTGGGAAGCAAACATTAAATGTATTATTGTTGATAGTGATACAAATAGATGGAAAGAAATCTAAAACAAGCACAGAAAGATATAATTTTCCACGACTTAAAACTAAAATACTGAAAATAAAAATACTGTTCATTAACCTAGTTAATAATTCATTTAACATGGGCTAATGAAACATCTGTTTAGTAATGATCCCGCCAACAATACCAAATAACTTTTTTGATGAATGATTTTCATATCAAAATAAAAGCTAAAAATTGATAACTTACAAGAACACTAGGGATTTCAACTTCCCTAGCATCGGAGGGATGACACCGGAGATATTGTTATTATACAAGTCTAGGCTAATGAGACTCTTCAGATTACCAAATTCTGCTGGTATTGTTCCTTGAATATTGTTTTTGTAGAGCTCCCTGCATGGGCGGGGTTACACAAGTATTACAAACTTTGGCTGATACTAAGAAGTATTAGTTTTCTTTACCATAAGCACACCAAAGAAAAGTACTATACTTTAGCAAATATAATTACAGTGCTCTTCATTAGCAAAAAACTAAAGTGAAAGTTCATCCAGCAACCATGATAAATTCTACAATATCTATCACGAATCTTGTGTTAAATATCAAAATAGACCAGAATCAGTGAAATGAACAAAATCACCTAAAAGAGTTGGGAAGAGGCAAATAAGACTTATCTGACTTGAATTACTTAAAAAAAATACTGAATTCTACTTGATCCAATATTCTGCAATTGATAAAATTAAATCATCAAGAAGGACCGATCTAAATTAGTGAGATTGCCCAATTACAAGTTTACTTCCCAGTAACTATAATTTTCAAGAAAGGATCCAGCAAATCTTCATCCAAATCTGATCAGTCAATCCAGGAACATGATTAACTGTCTAAAGCTAGAGTTTAGACAATAGCTTGGGATATGGAATGAATACCTACCCCAATTCATTCCAGTTTTCAAATAAAAGAAACAGAACAGCTGGTAGTACAAAATAAACAGTTCAATTGTTGATCAGTTCATGGAATCTAGCTAGGATTGCATTAAGATTTGATTCCATAGATTATGACACATGAGTAGGATCCCATGTTAGGTAGGAGTGTAAACAAGACGTGCTAAGCCAAGCTGAGCTTGACTGTTTATTTTCTTACCAAACTTGCATATTCAAATTCTTATTGAGCTCAAGCCAAGCTCGAGCTGTTTGATTAGCTTAACTAGTGATATTGTTGTCTTTAGTTAAAACATTGACAAAACAAATAATACATGTCATTTTCACATTTTTGTTATCCTATTATAGATGATTTGAAATTAAAAAGGAAAGTCCGGAGCAGGAAGCTCCCTCCAATGCGGGATCCAAGGAAAGGGTTTATTGTATGCAGCCTTATCCTACTTTGCAAGAGGCTATTTCCAAAGATAATTTGAAATTATAAAAATATTATATTTTGTTGGCCATTATCAAAATTTAGAAAAGTAAATAACTAAGTTTGTTTATAAAATGTTCGCAAGCTCATGAATATTAACAGATTGAGTTAACTTGTTTTTGAGTTCTATACTTTGAATCGAATAAACATAAACAACTTGTTATTTGTGCTAGTATCGAGCTTGTTCAAAAACACCTTGTTCATTAGCAGCTATAATGTTAGGGTCCATGTGTATCGCAATCACATGAACATTAATGTTTAGAATTTGAAATAAAAAGTGGTCTGCAGAATCTAATCTCCAGAAAGAAGTAGAAGCTTCAAGACATTTCCTATCACACATAGTATTCTCAAGAGAAACAGAGGATAATGTTATCCAAGGAAAATAGTTTGTTATCGTATATTGGATTGTGAATAATTGGAAATTATTGCCCATGTTTGTTTACTAAAATGAAACGTGCAATTGAGAAAATTAGAAGGAAAAAAAACACTAAATTGTAGATGAGGAGAGCATTGCAGATCTGTTCTTAGCAGAAGAAAACGATCGAAAGAATGGGTGTAACTACGCCAATGAGTGTGACATGCTTTAAAATGAATTTACATACTCTCAATAACTAAGATCTCTCTTGGTGAAATTGGTTTGGTTCTTCATAAGAAGTATGATGCTAAGTGTGCTCAGTATAGAGCAACTTTGGGATGGCTGATCTCCTATGAAACTCCACACTTTTCACCACTGGAAAAAACTGTGATACTAAAAGCATAGGATGTTGGTTGAATCTGATAACACCTTGTTGTTGACAACTATATGGTGTGTCACAATTTGGAATCGGAGCAAACAGAGCCTGTCAGCAAAATGATGATAAGCCATGTTTAAGAGTAACCACTAGCAAAACGACTGAATTCTACAAAACTATCACCCTAATTTGTGCATATATAAGTATGCTTACTGGTGAGTAATTGCTTTTGCATTGGACACATGATGCAAGCGTGTGTTGGAAGGACAAAACAAATAAGTAATAAAAAAATGATAAATTAATCAACTCATGTCTTCTCTCTAGATATTTTGTTTATGATAATCACTAAGTAATACTAATATCACTCCCCACTACAGTTCTTCTATACATACGAGACAAGATGATTGATACAAAACCTAGACAATTGATATAGATAACTAAACAAAACTTCCAATCTATTGGGTTCCTAGTGCAAATAAAATAGTCAAGTAATTTTCCTTAATCTCAATCTAATAATGAGTACTTTGAGTAGCATGTTTAAACCACATTCAAAGAAATAGAAAAATAATATGTATTTTATGAAGACAAAAAAACAAGAATGGAAAAACACAGGAACAGAGATTGTTATATCAACTAGAAAAGTCACTGCTAAAGATATGTGATTCTTACAAATATTGCAGGTGTTCAAGATGTCCAAGTTCAGGAACAAGATGGCCAGATAGATTTGAATTGCCCAAGTCCCTGCAAAAAACAATATGTGAATAACAAAAAAAAAAACCACTAGTAACAAAATCATGAGAACAGACATGCAACAAAAAAAATGACTAAATTAACATATTCAAATCCTATTAGAAATGTTAAATATGATACCAAATAATTGAAATAGCAAAACTTGCAACTAGCACCCACTATTTTGTGAGTTAAATGAAGGAAACAAGCCATTTTATACTCAAAGTTGCATGTTTGAGGTGATTATAGTCAAAATTACTATAAATATGACTACCAAAGAATAAGAGCAACTAAAACTACTTTCATCCAATTAGGGAAAAAACAGACAATTGCATATTTTCCTCCTCTTACGTTTTCAACTAATGACTGGTTTAAAGAGGATTTTTTGCAACTTTATCAAGTTTTACATTGACTCAAACTTATGACTACCCTTGAACATAATCTTTTGAGTGTCTATTTGTACATGTTGCAAAACTGTTAGCCACTTCTAGAAGAAATGGAGAAACTCTTCCAACTAATGTACTCCATGTGAGTGCACCAAGGAGCCTTATCGAAATATGGTTCTAATAATAAAAAAAATCCTCTCTCAATCAGCTGCATTCATGAGTAACACATTGGACGAGGAATATCAAGGCTGTGCGTCTGAAAAGAAAAGAACTCTGGTATTCACAAAATATTGACATGAAAAGTGAAACTTAACCATATTAACACTGCCACCTCAAATTTATACTTTGTATTCTTAGATGCCCCTCATATCAAGATAGCTAAGATGACTTAATCTGGAAAATCATTTCAAAATTGAAGTCATTCAAATATGAAACACACGAGATTAATCGCAAAGATCAACGTTTATTACAAATTTACAATCTTTCCTAAAAAATTTCACACGTATATTGGTCGACTATTAGCCCAATGAAACCACCAATATGCCACTAAGTGCAAGTGTGCAACTATCTTACCCCCACCAAATTAGCACAAAATTCCAAAATTAAGAGAAACCAAAAGCTAACTCAAAAGGCCAGAAGGGGGAAAAAAAAACAAAGGCGAAAGAAGGCCTACACTCGAGTGACACGATTGTCCTGGTTGCAAGTGATATGGAACCAAGTGCAGGGATTCACAAGCGTCGGATCCCAGCTCTGAAGCACGTTGTCAGGATCCGAAAGACTCTTCCGCAGCGCGTACAGAGCATCCCCCTCGGAGTTGGACGAGACCGACGACTGCGAGAGCAAAGCCGCCGCCACGACCACCACTATGACTCCTGTGGCTGCATCGCCGGCGATGGCCATGGCTCCTCCCCCGGGATAAAGGCTCACACACAACAAGATCTGAAGTTAGGGTTTCAGTGCTGCTCAGAGGTGGGTAGGTTGCAGGAGGAATTCGAAGGCGTTGGGGGAATTAAAAGCAGCGCAAACCAAAAAGGAAAGCTGGTAGATAAGTTGTACCGCCGTGTTAAGTTAACTTAAGCAGTAACCCGCAATGCCTTCGGTCTCCGGCAGTGGTTGACGGATCACTTGCAACCCATATTGTAAGAAAGCCTTGTACAACTCGATGAGTTGATACAGCTCTCGAGCAATTGGTGGAATTTTAAGATATTCTGACCTTTTTTAAGTTGTAGCAGATTAGCAGTCCAAGGTTTTATTTTTGATATCATTTTTAAAATTATGTTTTCTTTTTTTTACAAAAAATGAATTACGAAAATTTTCCATATTCTTTTCAATTAATGCACTGTCAAAGCGTAAATAAACTTTTTTCTTATAAAATTTTGATCAAAATTACTTCAAAATAAATGAATTTATTTAATATCAATTATATTTATTTTAACTTAGTTAAAACTCCTGTTTTTGTCAAAATTATTAATTTGACTCAATTTAGCTAGAGTTTATAATAGTTGGGTAAGAACACTACAATAAAAGTAGTTTAATGAAAAATAAAGTAAATTACTTTTTATTGATTTTTAATAATAATACCCTTTTATCCTAGTCAATCCTTAAATACTCCAATAATTAATTAATTAATTAATTAATTAATTAATAATTAAAGGACGCACTTAAAATTATATAATTCTCAAAATAACGCACTTAACTTTTATTAGATTTTTCAAAGCACTTATTTTCCATTTTACCTCTCGCTATGATGTTATTGTATTCAAAAAGAACGGCATCATTCAAACAACAACATTACTATAATGTTAGATTTTTTTTAAAAAAAAATAAATTTTTGAAATACAATATTACAATGCTGGTGTTTTTAAAAATTTAGCACCGTAATAATGTTATTTTTTAAAATCAAACATCACAGGATGGTATTATTTGAATGCAACGCAATAGTAGCTGACGAAAGGGATAAAATGAAAAATTGATACAGGAATGATATAAAATGATTCAAATTTTAACGGATTATATCTTTTGACTCAAGTATCAAGATAAAACGTAATTTTTTTAATTGAAACTGGGTCAAAGATCTAGATTTATTAGCAAGTGAAACACATAACCCACTAAATTTAGGGATCTAAAAAATATCCTTTAGGTTTTTTTTAGGCTCTGAGAATTTTTTTATTAGTTTTAGTAATTGTATTTATTTTTGATTTTTTCCTCTTGTAAATTAAGATTTGGATTTATATAAATATTTTTTCTCTTTATTTGTTGATTTCTCATCTCCTTGTTTTTCAAAATAGGTGGGGACCATTCATCCCCACCAAGAGAGCATCCTCATAACCGTAAAAATAATCTATCCGGCCTATAATTCTACCTCTAAATCATAGGAGAATTATTATTCTATTTGGCATCAGAAAAGCATGCCTTTTGAAATATCTAAAAATCAGATGTGTGTGTTCTTTAAAATTTTATAATTTTAAATTCGACCTAGAAGTCAATTATGCTAAATTCTTTATTAGACTTATTTTTCCATTGAAAATGATTCTGAAGGTGGACGTTCTTCACCTGCTTTGTCTATCTAATAAATCTGAAATATAACTCATATACATTCAAAGGTCGATTTTCAAAATTATTTCTATTAAAATTCCAACTCTTGTCTTCTTATTTATATATCTTTTAAATATTTTATCGATCATTCTATCACCTAATAAGTAGGTTACTTAATTCCCTACACCAAGAAGCCAAGCGAGCCCTAAACAAGTGCAGCTCCTTTTTGACAAGCACGGAGTGTCTCAGAATTTGTCCTGCCCACAAACAAGCAGCAAAACAGAGAGACAATTTGTCTTCGCCCAATCCAATGCTCGAATCTCAAACTAAAGTCTAAAGCTTAAATAATAATAACTGCATTGTTCGATTTGTTCCATAAAGTGTCCATCCGATCTTGTACTAAATAATACTTAATTTTGTAGTCGCATCTATAATATTCCCAGTTTGATTTTGCTCTGTCTTCTAGTTTTGTGTATCATCAAGTTAGGTCTTCAGCTTTATTTCTATTCATTATTGTGTGGTTGTAGCAGGAACCATGCGTAGTGTCATGGGCCCTCAAATTTGATACGACGATAAAGAAAAGACAAAGGAAAGACGAAGACACATCTTATTTGCTACTTCTTTTCACGAAAAGTAGCATCCCACCACCATGAAAATGAATTATATTAAATGGTCGACCAAGTTCATGAAGGAAAGAATTTATCTTACAGGATAAAGCTCTGAAAATTTTATATTCTATCACGGGCGTTGAAATGATATTAGAATAAATTTTAGAGATTGTAACCTCTATATTCCTTTTCGTGTCAATCCTTCTCTTTGATGAATGATGATCTTCTCCTTGACATCTTTGCCTCCATTTCTCAAAAGTTACTCTTCATTTCATCTCGATTTGAAACTTTAAGTGATCAATCGTATGATTCTTTGATGATCATCTATAGGTTAAGAGTGCCTTTAGATCTAATAGTAATTTTAAAGTGCTATTATAGCAAAGCAAAGCAAAGCAACAAAGAAGTAATCTCACAGTCCATTCAAAACAATGTGTCCAAATTTAGCCATAAATCCGAAACACAGTTTAATTACGTACCTTTCGAGGCCGACCTCCAAAATATTCATCTCTACTCAAACTTTGATTCTCTTATTTGCTTTCGGGGAAAAAAAAAACTTGTAACTTGCATATCTTGTTTGTGGTGCTAACTTAATTAATAATGCATATAAAAGTTCTTGTGAAGACTTTAGTTGGAAGGTGAGCTTAATTGTGAGATTGAAATATTTGTTTGTTGGGACTTCATTGTAGTTAACTTGTCATCTGATCGTGTGAATAAAGTGTGTGAATTTATTCATATGGCTTGAGATTGAAATAATCAATTTGAATAATATAATGGACCTTTATGAAGTAAGAGCAGATCCATGAAGAGGTTCAAATTAAACTCATACATAATCGTCAAGATTGATGAAGGGACTAAAGATTATACGATTTTTACAATGGATTTGAATGTTGTAATTCTCATGTATAGTTTGATTGTATTGATGCCACGATGGTTTAGGTTATCTAAAACTTATGTATTTTGTGTTGGAAACTCTTGTATTGGTGTAATCTGAGCACGGACAGAATGATGGTATACTACCGTTTTAGCGAAGTCGAGACTAGAGTAAGACTCTATCTATTTAAGACGAATTTGCCCCGCATACGGTGCTCACAGAATATGACAATCGTCTCCCAAGATACAACGACTTTATCTTGCGATAGCAGCACTGCAAATCGCAAGACCTCTGAACCGAAAAAGCTTCTCAAACTCTCCAATGCAAGTATAGAATGCAATGTTTGCTTTGCTTGGAAGAAATTGAGTGATTGAAATAAGGATGTGAGAGACATTATTTATACTTAATGAAGTCGTATAAAAACCTCTTCGTTCAATTAGATCTCATCCATTCATTTTGAATTGGATGATGTAGATAGTATCTTTTCCTAAGAGACACACTACATATTCATTAGATGTCGTCCTTTGGAAATCAATTAATGAGATTTAGTCATCCAAAGGGCACTTAAACCTTTCAAGTTGAATGATCAAGATTTGTCAATCTTGATCCAACGATTAAGATTTAATTACTTATTTATATTAAATTTCCAACAATCCCCCACATAAATGAAAATTAATGCATGCATGTTATCACCTAAGTAGAGTTCAATCGAAAAATTATTACACAAGGAGAGGAAACTTGTGGCTTTGAACCTTCCGTAGTAGAGTACAATCGAATTTACTAAGCTGCTTAGTGAACATGATGTCTTGAACTACTCAGTCGTTCGTGTAAACCAAGACAATGGTACCTACACAATAACTTCTCTTACTTCTTTATAGTTCTCACTTTTTGTCCGTTTTGGCCATAGACAACATCTTGGATTCATAAGTATTTCATTGAAGCGACCCGTCTTCATACTTATATAAGTGACCTCCTATAAAGAGTATTCTACCATACTCTACTTTTTCAAGTATAAGAGTCATTAAAAGTTTATAACTTAACCTCACTACATATCGTAGGTAATACTTTTCTATCATAGGAATGAGAGGAGAACTAGTCTAAGTGCTCACGCAAACTTTCATAATTTTATTGTCTCATTGAACCAAGATCTTGGGATCTCCAACCAACAAGGTTGGGTTACCACTATGAATGTTCTTGTTTGTAGATTTTTAATTTCATTTCTCTTGATGTGCAGTATATTTGATTTCTATTCAAACCGTTTGTAAAAGAATCTGCCAAGTTATCTTTTGATTTGACATAATCGACAGAGATAACTCCGTTAGAGATCAACTGCCTAATGGTATGTGTCGTCGACAAATATGCCACGACTTACCATTATACAAGCTATTTTGTGCCCTTGTAATTGTCGATTGATTATCACAATATATCATCAAGGTAGGCACTAGTTTTTCCCAACATGGGATATCTTCTAAGAGGTTACAAAGTCATTCTGCTTCTTCTGCGGCTTTATCTAAGGCTATAAACTCAGATTTCATAGTTGATCGAGCTATGCAGGTTTGTTTC
>JBBMJZ010002080.1:0-12032 GCA_037833815.1 Zingiber zerumbet | reverse complement strand
CCAGTATTCGTGCTTGCTTAATTCTACTATCTTCTTAAGTGTTATACCGGACGATATTGCCCCGACCATATCTTCCCAGGCAGTTCTGGCTGATCTATATTAATGTGTCCTATCGCCCGATATTGACCTGCTCTTACCGAAGCATGTTATCTCGGTCGATATTGACCTCTCTTTCTAGAGGCACATAATTCTCGGTCGATATTGACCTCCCCTTCTTTGAAGCATATGACTCTCGACCGGTACTAACATTTACGTAATTCTGCTGTTTTCTATCCCCTTTCCACTGAGGACCCACAAAACATAACCCATATCAATATTTTATAAAAATATTTTTCACTTTGAATTCTATTTCTTTAACCCTTAGAAAAAATTTCAAATTTTTATCTAACTATGTTTTTTTCTGACTTTATTTTGATGTGATCAAAAGGGAAGAATGACATATAAGAGCTTAAGTATAGGGGAGGTTATACTTGTAATTCTGTAGTTAGCAAAATTCTAGTTTTAATTATCATTTTATTAATTCTATATTTTTACCATAACTCAAACTCAGGTTGATACACATCAAAAAAGTTGAGATTGTAAGTACCTCTAGATAGTTTTGATATGGTCAACGAGTTATGTTAGGTCCTGTTATATTTTGATCCTTATGTCTAAGTGTGCAGAAGCTTAGAAACACAAGAAGTCAAGCAAATGACACAGCTACCAAGAAGGGTGACCTAAGAAATGAGTCGATAGACTCGGTGCATCCGAGGGACGAGGTGTTGCAGAGGAGTACAATAGTGGATGAGAAGGACGTGCGTAAGTTAGAGGGACTAGAAGCTGAGAAGGAAGGCTACTCAAGGAGAAGGTCAGAGTTGGATTCGGGTGAGCTCAAGTCAGGTTAGCCAGAGCATCACCCACGCGAAGAAAGATAAGCTAAGGAGCTTATTTGCCTCTTGGAAAGCGTCTTCCATGGCTTGGAAGACGCCTTCGATGAACAGTGCCGAAGGCACCTTCTGGGCCCAACTTTTGTATTCTATTCATAGCAACTTTCTGAGCTATCAAAGAGTGTAAGAGGCATCTCCATCATCAACAAATGAGATAATTTTCGTGGAGCTTTGCAACCGCCTTAGATTAATAACCACCTAGGTAATAACCAAGTAAAAATCCAAGTCTCTTATTTATTTATTTTTAAGTTGTTATTTTAATGTTGTATTTGGTTAACTAATATTATGTCCTTGCTAAAACTAGCTCAAGATTATTCTAACTTATTTCTAGGATAATTCACCCCCTTTTGTCGACCTCCCGGGTCCAACACCTAATGCTTCCAACAATAGTCACTTACCTGTCACACTCGAAGGTTCTTCCCCCTAAAAAGTATTATGCACCGTCTATTCAAGTTTTCAAAGAAATACTCAGTATCAAAATAAATATAATAGATATTTTTCCAATGACCTAACTTATTATCAAAGGAATATCTTATCAATTTCCTCTCATGATAACATTTTTTAATCCCATTTTCTCACCTCTCATATTTTTTTTTCCTTTTTCCATAAGGTATCATGCTTTTTTGCTTTTCACTATCTTCTTCTCTCATTTTTTTTGGGATTTTGATTTTTTTTCCAATGAGTATCATGATCTAAATTTATCCAGTAACCAAAATACAATTAAGAGGTCACTTAGGAAATAAAAGTACTAATTTAGTTCTATAAATCATGACTATTTTTAGACATGCCACTGTTAAAATCTAGTATAAGTGTGAAGAGATCATAAACAACTAGGACAACACCAAAACAAGAGTTATGGTAAAAACACAACTCAAGTCATGCTACTACTGATAGAAGAAAAATTTTCACTAAACATATTAGCATATTATCACAGGAACAACAAGTCTATCATGCTAAAATCCTACTATAAGAAACAAACAAATGAATGCATGAATGACATATGATGATAAAACAAGAATAAAATTAATGCAAGGTAAAAATAAACATGACAAACAAAAACTAACAAAATCTAAACTAAAAACTAACACGTATTTGCAAGCATCTTTGAACAAGTGTGGCCAATAGAATCTAGCTTGTAAAACCTTAGTTATGGTTTTTTTGAACTCCCAAATGACCCCTATAAGTTGAAGAGTGGCAGTGATGCTAGATATTCTTAGCCTCATCTTTAGGTACACATATCCAATAAATTGCATCAGGGCATTTCCTATAGAGTAAAGGATCATCCCACACATACTAGTTGATATCCATAAAGAACCTTTTCTGACGATATGTGAGATCTAATGGTAAAATTCAACAAGCTAAATAATTTATAAATCCCGTATACCAAGGAGTATCCAAACTATTTATGGTTAGGAGATGTTCATTTGAAAAAGAATCATCAATGGGTAATTCATCATCTTTATCGTCTTGCACATCTTGGTACATTCTTAATAAATGATCTGCAACAACATTTTCCAACTCCTTCTTATCCTTAATTTCCCATTTGAATTCTTAAAGCAATAATATCAATTAGATAAGTCATGCTTAAGCCTCTTTCTTACTCAGTTGATTCCAAATAGTTGCATGATCCATATACACAATCACCGTTGATCTAACTCAGTATGATCTGACTTTATCAAATGCAAAGACCACTACTATAACTCTTTTTCAATAGTGGCAGAGTTGATCTGAGTATCATCTGAGATTTTGTTGTCATAGTGAATGGCATGCACCTTCTTGTCTTTGTTTGTCCCAATACAGCTCCAACGACATAATCACTTGTATCACACATGATCTTGAAAGGAGATTCCAATCCAGTGCTTGCATTATCAAATGGTCACCAAAGCTTTCTTTATTCTACAAAAGGCATCTAAACATTTATAGTTAAAATTGAATTCAACATTTTTTTATCAATAAGTTTGTCAAAGGTTTGACTATTTTAGAGAAATCTATTATGATGCCTCGATAAAATCATGAAAGCCCTAAAAAAACTCCTTATTCCCTTTACATTTTTTGTGGGGCCTTATTGACCTCAATCCCCATTCAAAGATCATGTGATCCAAGACAATTATTCTCTTACCATGAAATGACTTTTCTTTTAATTTAGGACCAAATTTACTTATTCATACCTCTATGACTCTAGAAGGTTAGCCAAGCATGTATAAAAATTTGATCCATATACACAGAAAAATTATCCATAAAAACTTCCATTATATTCTCAATGAAATCCAAACAGATAGCCATCATACAATGTTGAAAAGTAGTAGAGGCATGACAAAGACAAAAGGGTATTCTCCTATAAGTAAAGGTATCATATGAGCATGCAAAGGTGGTTTTTTTATCATTAGGATGTATAGGAATCTAATAAAATCCTAAATACCCATCTTGGTAGAAAAAGTATGAATGTTTAGCTACTTATGCATTTGATCAATAAAGAGAAGGGAAAAATGATTCTTTCTAATTTCTTTATTCAGTTTCCTATAGTTAATAGACATATGTTACCCCATGACTATCTGAGTGGGAATCAATTCATTATTCACATTTTTTACGATAATCATTCTCTCAATCTTTGAAACTATATGCACTAGACTTACCCATTCACTATCATAAATTGGGAATATAACCCCAACATCTAATAGTTTCAACACTTCTTTTCTAACTGCCTACTTCATGTTCGAATTTATCCTCCTTTAATGTTCTATTAATAAGTAACAAAGAAGGGCTAATATATTTAATGTCATCAATAGTGTATCATATGACTTTATTATGCAATCTTAGCTCTCTAAGTAACTTCCTAGACTCAAAATCATTTAAACATGAATTGATAATCACAAGATTATAATATGGTCCAAGAAATTCATACCTAAGGTTGGAAAGGAAGGGGTTGAGTTCTACCTGAGGTGGCATGACTTCATCCATATGTGGCTCTTGTGTAAGTCTTTCAATCTTTTCTTGCTTTGTAGACATACAAGGAACTTTATCCATGATACGTATATACTCCTCGACCTTGTCATCTTGAGTTTTAAATTCTCCACCAATTAAATATGCTTCTAAGAGATCATCCTATGTTTGTTGAGGTTTTTCTTCATTCACCACATGTTGTAAGAGTCCACCTTGCAACAAATGTCTCTATCAGTTCGTTACTTAATAGTTTTTGATAGATCAAAATCAATTTTATCTTCCCCAATTGTTAAAGAGAGCATGTGATTCTTGACATCGATAATAGCTCTAGTCATAGCCAAGAATGGTTTTCCTAAAATTATGATGATTCTAGAATACTCATCCATTTCCAATACTACAAAATAAGCAAGCACAATATAGTTCCCAACCTTAACAAGCACATCCTCTAATATACCCAAAGGGTACCAAATAGAATAATCTACAAACTGCAAGGTCATTGTTAGCTTCAAATAATTTAATCCCAATCTTTTATAAATAGAAGATGGCATAAGGTTCACGCTCGACCAAGGTCACAAAGCGTATGATCGATAATAGTGTTAGCAATCATGCAATGTATTAAAAAATTATCTAGGTCTTTTAGCTTGGGAAGTAACCTTTTTAGGATCAATGCACTATACTCTTTTGATAAAACCATTGTTTCATACTCTTCCACTTTCCTTTTGTGAGACGGTATATCTTTCAGAAACTTTGTTAAGTTGGCATTTGTTATAGTGCTTCAGTGAAAGGCATATTGATATACAGTTTCTTGATCACCTCCAAGAACTTCCTAAATTATTCATCCAATTTTGTCTTGACCAAACATTCAGGGAATGGAACAAGTAGTCTATACACCCTTTTCGGAGTGGTGGGGTTCAATATTTTAGGGGAGTCTGGTTTCTTTATATCCATTTCTTCCTTAGTGTTCCCACCTTTCTCCTGCACTTTTTCAATGTTCCTGCCACTCCTCACCTCAATAGCATTACAATGTTCAGTAGATCTTATTTTGGATGGAAGAGGAAACTTACCTGTAACTTATGTTGGAGATTCAATGCAATGTGAGGACAAGCTCTCTATCTTATCATCTAACTGTTTGAATCCTTCATTTTGTAACTTGATGACACTCTTTATAAAGTTCTTCAAAGCCCTGAGTAGTGTCCTCAGGGCTATGGTACTGTAGTAGGACAACCAAAAGGATGTCAGGCTTCTATGCTGCCTGCCACATGTGGTTCCCAATTTATCCTGGTGGCCGGCGAAAAAATTTTATAGGGGCAGGCCAGTTATCCTCAGGGATAGTTAATGAGGCTAACTGGGTTTATCATTTTTTTTTCAAAGCCCTGAATAGTTGTAACACCCCTTTGTCTAGAGGGTAGCACGATCTAGTCTTTCCTATAGGCACGCGTGTGTCTGGCTCTATTCTAAAAGTGTTCTTTTCCTCAACGTCCATGTTAACATCCAGTGCTTGCACTTCTAGTGTTTCTTGGGTGGACATCATCCTATTTTCTTTTGACCATTCACACAAGTTCAATTCCATATGATCAATAAAATTGCATGCTTTATTCAAACTTTTATTCATCAAAGATTCTCCTATAGCTAAATCTATTAAGATTTTATTTGAGAAAGATATCTCCATGTAGAATATATGAATAATCAGTCACTTTTTCAAACCATGGTAGGGTATTACTATAATACACCTTTAAATCCATCTCAATAATGGCCTTACAATCCCAAATAGAGAAAGGGGAGAGAAAGGATCTTATCAAGATGATTGATGGTCTTTGAAAGGGACTATAAGCTCTAATTGATGAGCATATCATCATGGTAGTTCTTGGAACGTTTACTCTAGGGTTTCCCTAGACATGGAAAACTCTCCTCATTTAGTTAGGAGGCTTCTTGGGCCATTTATAGCCCTTCTAACCATTGAAAAAAGTTGGAGAAAATCAAATGTTGTGGTTGATTCACTGCTACATGGTTATGCCTAGGAGGCATGACCATGTCTTTAACCTTAGCTGGCTCTGGTGGTAAAGAGCTTAGACATGACTGAGAGGCACAACCATGTCCTGTTGGTGGAGTGTCAAAAGGCATGGTCATGCCTGGGAGGCATGGCCTACCTACATCTAGTCCTATGGCAAAAAGTATGATTGTGCCTGAGAGGCACGACCATGTCTAGAGAGCTTTCCTTCTCAATGGAAAAAGGGATGGTCATGCTTGTGAGGTATGGTCGTGTCTAGTTGACTATTCTTCATGGTGGAAAAAGTCATGGCTATATCTAGTGAGTCTTGGTTGAACCTGGTCATTCTATGGTTAAGGGCATTGTCATGTCTATTAGATTAAGAAAGCGCTAGAGAGGGTGAATAGCGTGCTTTGTATGAGTTCAGAATTCATTTTAAAAACAAATTCATGTAGTAGAAGATTAAAAATAGAATATAAAAGAGACACATTGATTTTACTTGCTTCGTAGCCTTGTGTCTACTACTCCAAGGCCCTCGGTCACTTTGACTACTTTTAATGGGCAATCACTATCAACTTTCTTCTTGAAAGAGAAGGAGACTCATTTCTTTTACAAAGATAGGGTTTGGTAATAATTTTACCAACCCTTAGAATAAAACCATACAAAAAGAAACCACAATAGAAATAGAGATGACTAACTACATGTTACCAAATGCTAGGCCTATTTGAGTTTGTAGTGGTGACAAGGCATTGTTGCATCATTGGAGCATGAGCATAGCAATATTTTAAAGTGAGAGAGTTGCAAAATAGCTCTTGGAATGATGTCTTTAATCTCTTTGAAGCTGTTGTTCAAGACTTCTTTTATAGAATACTACGGGCACCTAGACCAAATCTAAACGCCTCTAGCAAGAACTATCTGATCCCACTCCATCAGTGACTTAGTCATCTATGGATGTCTGGATCCTTTTTAGGCTCCTAACTTGCTTACATGGCAATAACTAGACGAAGATCAATCTGACCATTTTTGGGTCAATTTTATCACTTCTCGGGCACCTAGAAGCAAACTTGTACTGCCCAATCATGGTGTACCACATTATCTAGATGTGGGGTTGGTTTCTAGCTAATAGGGTGCCTGGATCCACTCGAGGCTCCTGGTCATACAATTTTCTAGATCCTCTCCGACGCTTGGAGTCACTAATTTTGACTTATAATTTTAGTTTCTTGCATGACAAGTTTAGCACAGACAAGTAATATTATTATGATCAATAGCTATTCAGCCGTTGAGTCTCAACTTTTTGTCTCTTATGAAATTTTAAGTTGGACCAATGCTTACTACTCTCCTTTCGAGAACGCATCCTCACCACTCCACTTGAGAAAGCTTACTTGGTGTCAAACCTTAGTCCACCTAACTTGTTTATACTTTTGCTCACCTTGAACTCGACCCTCGGGACTTTCTACAGGACCTTCAATCCTTGACGTGTCTAGACTTCTCGCTTGGTATTATCAACCCCCATGGTTTCCTGCCTAGTGTTCTAGACTCTCAAGGCTTCATGCTCGATGTCCTAAATATGCTAGAGGGGGGGGGGATGAATTGCTTGTTGCGCTTGTTGATGTGCTTCTTTGATAATGTGCAGCAGAATAAACAACAATAAACACACTCACAATGCTAACATTATAGATTTACTTGGTATCCACCTCAAGAAGAGATGACTAATCTAAGGATTCACACATGACACACTCTCTACTAATGAAAACACTCCTTCTCGGTAAAAGCCAGAGGTGGAGAAGTCTCGTACAAACCCACACAACAAATACAACACACACAAGAAGAAAAATACAAGAATACAAATGTGAACTCTTTCTTCTTGCTTACTTGTTGCTTGTTGTAGCCTTTTGAATTTTGGAAGTGCACCAGCACTTATCTCCAAGAGCATCTAGAACTGGCTATGAGCAGTGGCGAATTTGTGTGAAGATTTTGGGGAAGAATCGGGTGAAAAACTACTAAGGAAATCGCTCACAACGACTATATATTGTGCTCCCAATTGATTGGGCTTCATCCCAATCGATTGCCACGTCACATCCCAGCCATCGCACCCATCCATCGCCTACATCCTGCACAACGGTCGAATTCTAATCGATTTACCAATTGATTGGGAAGGCTTGAATCGATCGACTGATTGATTCAGAGCACCTCTATGCTCTTTGGGGAAAATTTGGAATCAATTGACCAATCGATTCCGTTTGCCTCACATTTTTGAGAGAAAAATTGATCCTAATCGATTGGCTAATCAATTGATAGCTTTCAATCGATCTATTGATTGATTCAGAATCTCAATGTTTCCTCAGAAACTCTCCCAATCAATTGACTAATCGATTGGGAAAGTTTTGATCGATTACCCAATTGATCAAGATAGTTTCTGCACCAAATTACATCAACCAATCGATTGGCTGATTGATTGATCCCCCCAAATTGATTTTCCAATTGATTGGTAAGTAAAAAAATATGTAGATCTTGAAACGAGCTTCATTTTGCATCTAAGATCACCTCATTCTGATATCCGAGTCAAAAGTTATGGCCTTCGGAAGTTTACTAAGTTCGAACTTCCTAGTTCCATGCCAACTCCCTATTGGACTTACGACCGCTAAGTAGTATAACTTCATTGTAGAACATATTTTAGTCACTTCCAAAATCACTACTATTAATTTTAGTTTTAGACGTTAAACTTGATAGCAAACTAAACAAAATTTCAGCAGTTTCTAGCTCCTTCCTTGTGTAGTACTCCATCAAGATTCAAGCTAGAATGCCTTTAATCAACTTAGATTTGTCGAGTTCAAAGTATCTCCCTTACCCAACACAACACTTGCACATTTGGTATTTCAGAAATCTAGCATCCAGAAAATTAAGAATTTAAATCATGGAAGAGTAAAATAATAATCAATACCAAATCGAAATGAAACCCTGCATTGAGAAGTTTCAGCTTCAAAATTTCCAGAATTTGAAATTGGTTTCTCAGATTCTGCAACTTAAGACTTAAGTTTCAAAAATCTATAATTCAAGGAACCTTAGGCTTAAGGCTTGCAAATTTAGGCTTATGAAGAAGTTTCATTTAATATTGAATTAAAAGGAGATTGAATTCATATTATTACTGTTCATAATCAACATCAAGAATTTATCACAATCAAGTTATGAATTCCAATTATCTCATTCTCTATACAGCTCAAAGATATACCATTTCGACCCCCCTCATTCTATTTCAGTTTTAGAGATACTGATCCTTCAACTTTGCCCCTTCCCTTTCAGGTTCATAATTTTTAGCTTGAAAACTAATTACTCAACTCATTCTAGGCACAGTTGGAAGCAATTTACTTCTTAATTCTTAACCAGATTCCATCAGCTATAGAATTTACTGCATATCAAAGATTCCATTTCAACAATCTTCCAAATCATAATCCTTGTGCCATTCAGCATTTTAGCAAGTAAGGACACATGTAATCACATTTTTTTAAGCAATACAAAGTCTTCAATTCATTCCTCACTACATTATAGAGCTAACGATGCCAAGTTGATACATATTTGATACTCCTTTAGATTGAGTTCTGTTTTGTTCTCCTTCCTTACTATATTTCTGGAATTTAAAATCTAATACAAACTAATTGATTCTTAATAATGCTATTCAAGAAATCCAGAATGGCAAGGAAAGAATTAAGATAATATTTGTCACTGAAAATGTAGAAACTTCACTGTATTTCTATTCTTCAAGTGGACTAATAGTAATCTCATTATTCTTCCATAATCTCTTAATGGCATATGACATTAGCAATTCAAATAATCAAATAACCTCTAAAATTACTGCTCATAGCATTGATACACATAACAGGTTCAAATTCAGTTATGTTTTCAAAATTCAGTAGTCTTCATTAGCCTACCATTACTGCACACTAACAATGTTCAGATTTGAGCAGCTTCCTTTCAATTACTTATATTGAACTCCATTCTTAACTCTTCTTCATCAAATTTAGTTCTTGACCAGGCAACCCTTAATTGTAGATTCAGATTTCTATAACTTCTACAATTACTGCATAGTAGCAATGTCCATATTGAGCCATGTATCTGAAATTCAGCAAGGTCCAACAAGCCTTAGATCTTCACTATAGTATCCCTATCAACTCTTTTCAGCCTCTTCATAGATTCAATTATGTTGTACATAGAATTCAGCAATTAGATAAGTATCAATTCCTGAATTTCTAAAAAATTTTAGTTTGCTTCATAAAAGGATACAACTCAGGGATTGATTCCATTTAGCACTACATTATCGAAAGTTCGAATTCAACTCCATGTTTCTTCACAACAGTTTATCCCTTTGGCACAAGAAATAGTTTTTTTTATAAAAAATCACTTCCTTGCTTCAACTCTTTTTCTATTTATCCAGTACACTCCAATACCCACATTAGCATTCCATCAGTAGCATTTTAAAATAACTGCTCATCAGTAACTTCTATATTCAGCCATACTTCCATAGTAACAAATTTTTAGTATTTTAAATAAATCTGCTGTACAGATTCAGCTACCACTCAAGACCCAATTCATGAATTTTAAAATGGTTGTATAGAATAGCAATGCTCAGAATGGCCATCTCCAACAATGAATTGTTAAAGCAATATCAGAACACTTCTTTATCTCTATAAAGGATCACCATAGTATCAATTTCCATAATTCAAAGATATTTGAGCTCTAGGAATGATTAAGTTTAACACTACTATTTTAAGAATCATCCATTGAAAATAATACTATTGAGAAACAAGCTTAATAATTGGCATAAGAAAAACTACACAAAACATCCCTTGCTCCTTGATATCACATCTTGAACCATTTCCGAACTGCAACTTGCATCTAACATTTAACTTCCATTGCATCATTTCAACACTCCATCATCAGATTAAATATGAATTCTAGCCTTTAGAAATTCAAGTATAAAGTTGTAAGGTCATGGAGGGAGAAGAATTCTATTTGATTTTGCAAATATCAGGTGTTAACTTAAGTTTCTTACTGATTTCAATTCTAGAATTGAATATTGGCAAACCAATGAATTCCTTTTCAAAATTAGAATTCAGCTTAACACCTACAAGTTTCAGGATTTGACACTTGAAAGAATATGCTACTATATTAAGCTTGAGAATGTTTCCTTTGTACCAGGAATTGTAATCAACTTGGCATCACAACTTGAGGTTGATACAATCACTTCATAAATTTTGTTTCCTGCACCACAAATTCTACACAACTTGAGGTTAATTAAATTCTACACCAACAATTCCACATTCCATATTTTTAGTACCAATACTTGTTTAATCTCCTAGTGCACTTCAAATTAAGTAATGTGCATTTCAAATTCAGTAATACTTCCCAAGACTGAACAAATTTGTTGTGCACAGAACCACTCAATAGTTACAATTCTTAAATTCCAAAATAATTCCAGCATGCTTCTTCAAAAATTAAGCTTGCTGCAATCTTAAGAACTTGAATTAAGACATGTTGTTCCCAAGACAACATCAACAATTGGCACAACTAGTCTACGCTTGGATAATGAAAGGCTTTTCTCAAAAAGAGCAAATTTAGCACTCCAACTAGTTAAAAATTCATCCACTTACTCAAAAACACTAAGCATCTCCCCCATACTTAAACTTTATCCATCTTGGCCAAATAATTCATCATATAACTATAAGATTGAAAGAGTGCGATAGAGGAGAGGAGGGGGGGGGGTGAATATCGTACTTTTAAAATCATTTTCTTTTTTACTTGTAACACCCGGCCTTCCCCTACTGATAGCAAGGGCGGCACTACGCGAACATACATACATGCACATGCAATCATTGCAGCGGAAGAAATTAAATTTAAGCATATAAACAAAACATGTGAACATGCTAGCATTCATGCATACAACTTGATTTAATATCTATTACTTGTTGAAACAAGATACATGATTGTTTTAACTAGAGCACAAAGAGTACTAAATAAGAGGGAATAAACTACTAAACATGTATATCATTCTCTAAGGGGGCACTTGGTACTTGTTTAAAGAAGGTTCATGATAACCAACATGATGGTAGTATAGGAGTCTAAACACAAGTATGGAGTACATGAATATCAATATGGGATTCAAAGCATAAACTAAGTACCTAGTC
>JBBMJZ010002041.1:0-12035 GCA_037833815.1 Zingiber zerumbet | reverse complement strand
GTATGGCTCAGAAACTTCTTGATGGACTTAGATGTGATTCCTGGTTTGTCCAAAATTATCACAATTTATTGTGATAAGGTGCAGTAGCAAACTTGAAGGAACCACGAGCCCATAGGCAAGTAAACACATTGAGGGCAAGTACCACCTGATACGAGACATCGTAAAACGAGGAGAAGTTGTTGTCACTAAGATTATATCAGCAGATAACCTGGCAGATCCTTTCACTAAAGCCCTTCAGGCGAAAGCTTTTGATAGACATGTTGAGGGGATGAGAATCAGATGTATGACAGCATAGTCTTTTAGTATAAGTGGGAGATTGTTGGAATGTATACTATAAGCATAACTTTTGTATGAATATCTATTTTGAAATGAGAATTACTTTGGTTAAATGTTTGCATTTTATATTTATATATATGTTAATGCAGTTGTCCATTTAATTTATATTGTAGATAATGATCCTGTCCGAGCACTGAATCGACGGACGCTGGGGACATGGCGCTCTCTGCTGACTCCTCGTACGCTCCGGTGACCCTGCAACAAAACCTAGCCGGGCGGGGTTTCCCGGCGACGGTCCTCCGACGCTCAAGTCAGGCAAGAGAAGAGCAAAAAGGTGGCTCCAAAAGCAGAGATTGCATACCTCCGGCGAAGTCTAAGGGCTCTTATATAGAGCCCTGAGGAGCCTGGTGCACGCACATTGAGGTGTACATGTGTCCTGCGTCATACCTCAGTATGGGTTTGTCAGAAGAACATGTCTGGCGCCATACTGCTACAGTCCGAGCACCTCCCTGATGGGACAGTAGAACATTCCGTCGTACAATTCTGCGTATGGCTGTTGTCAGTAATAGAAGTTACTAGGATGACGTCCCAACTGTCCCATCTCTTAGTATTCTTTTCCTGAGCCGAGCATCCAGCCGCTCGGCAGGAACCTTACCTCCGCCCGACTTAGGTGTTGGTCTAGCCGGGAAGACTTACGGTCATCTGCTCGGACGAGTATTATGGCCTTGTTGCTTGGCGCCTTGGCCGGTCGGACAGACCGCTCGGCCTTGTACCCTTGCCTTACACCACGGCTGAGCGGACCACCCGCTCGGCCCTACAATCTTTATACCTTGGCGTCGGAAACCTGAGCACATGGTCGGGTTGCTGTTCCTTCGGCCGGGGGCATGGTCAGACGGTCGGCGTAGGACAGCCGCTCGGCAGGGCACGGGGTTGACCCAGCCCTCGTCCGATCGGCCTAACTTCCATTTAACCGTTGACCTCCACGTGTCGTTGACCTTTCGCCTATGAGGACCCCCTAGCCTTATCGCCGGATCAGTTGTATTAGTGGATTGCTAAATCATAGTAGTCAACTAATGTCGACGTAAATCCAATTTTCGAATCAAATGCTACGGTTATCCCAAAAAAATACCAGTGATTACTATTGTTCTTTGTTTTCTTTATGGAAAAATATGAAAAACTTGATTAAACCCTAATCCTAGGTTTTCTTATCTATTTTTTGACGATTAAACATTGTCTTCCACCACTAGATCAAAATCTAACATAAAACATAGAACATCGATGACAATCCTAACTTTATTGTTATAAGATAGATCAAATGACATGTGACTCTGATACTAATTGATTAATTATTTTCTAAACGTGTATTTTAAATCCGTATGAACTCAAATAAAAGAAAGCATGCTCAAGATCTAGTATTATCAAAAATTATAGTGCAACAAAATTGAATTACTAAAAATAGACAATAAATCTGAGTAGAGAGGAATTGACATCATCTTTGTGTCATCCACGTAATTCGGTGATCAGGAGAAAAAGCAATAGGCACGGATCTTCGATAGGGAATTGGATGACGGTACTCTTCTTACCAATATGTAATAGGGAGATCTCAAATTACCCAATCCTACAAGGACCATGCCTATATATATATATATATATCTAACCTTAATTAGATCGCTTAATGAGTTTGTTCTGTAATGACATACATGTAAATCCACTGAATAGCCCGATAAAATCCAACACAATGCTCTCCCACCTAGTGATCACTGCAGAGCTCATTCCGATCTTGATCCACAAAGTTTCTCCAAGATTAATTTGAACTAGATTTAGAGGATGATTTGCTGCATATTGTCAATCACGGCGTTTCCCAAATTCTGTTGCAAATAAATCATGAAGTTATTGGGAAGAAGATTCGAGGAAGGTAAGAGGAAGTCGAGATGAAGAACAGGCAAGGTAGTTAAGATTCGTATTAAGTTGATGAGAGGAAATTGAGAGACTTCACAAGTCTGATCTGATCAAAACGAGTGAATTCGGTCTTCTAATACGCGGAATAATGAGTAGTTTCCCAAACCTCTTTTTAGTTTTTAGTTTTAGTAAACTTTTTTTTGAGTTTGCTGCAGACTTGGTATTGTGTTCTGCAATCGTGCCCGCATGTAATGATAAATTAGATTAAATTGTAATTATTAATATTGTGTATCAAATATTATATAACACATGTGTTGCATGAACAATCCTCTTGGCTTAGTATTTTGCGTTAAGTTTAAAGTTAATTATATTACACCGATTAATTAATCTTAAAAATAATCTGGGTCAATGATATATGTAATCCATTGAATATAATTTTCAATCACTTAAGACATGAGTCAACTGAACACTTAACTTGGGTAATATGAAAAAGGGAATAGATTTGGAAGATAGATAACTAATCCGTCAAGTGATAAAAATTGAGCTAACTAGAAAAACGATTATTATGTTTTATGTTACGATATCTTTTGTTCTTGTTGTTGAATAAGGAATAACAATTCCTGCTTAATCTACGAAATTTATCCTATGAAGTTGTAATTACAGTGTGCAAGTTAGTCTTAATTTCTGTAGCCCTATTAATTGTTTTTAACTAAACAATTTTTATGGACATTAAGGGATCTTTTTTTTGGTAGATTTTCTAAATTCTACTGAATTTCATTTTTTTATACATAAAATTCTTTTGTCTTTTGATAATTATATAGAGGTCTACTGCTAAGCAAATAACTGTTTGTCTCTCATCCATTAATTCTTCTCTGACGTGTTGTTTCTTTAAGGATGTCATTCAAGATGCAAAAATCAGCACCGACATCCCCATATTGGCTTGCCCTATATGCTACAATCCTTTAATCAGCAAAATGGTCCAGTCATAAGATTGTGAGTATTTATATTATTAGTTGCAATGTTTTTTTTGTTTTTGTTTTGATGTTCTGTGTCAAAGAAAAGACAATTGCATACAAATGCTCCATTTGAACTTGGTGATTTGGTTTTGAATTTCATATATAATATATACTTTAGCTTATTACAGGGCATCTCAATAATCTGGGTACAATTTTGAATGCCATACTCGCAAGAAAGATTATCTCAGCAATGACATGCATCTTGATCTGACAGTGGCCGGTGGTTCCAAGGATTATAGATTATACTGAAAGTATGCCAGCAGCTAGCAACTGAACTTTTTAGGTATTACTTTTGTCTCAATTATTTGGGGTTGGCTATTAAAAATTTGCGTTCATAGATTTAGACGCATTGGTTGTGGTTATATATGTCTGATGCAATCCTTTATATTTTTCATCCAGCCTCGGAATCAACAAGGCTGATTATCTAGTTTGTTTATTTTTTTTGATAACAAAGATTAATTTAAATAAATGGAATTTTATATTTGATCTAGTCTGAGACCAAGGGATGGGGATGACTCAGCAAAGTAACCACGGCCGAGTACTTTCGACTGGTTGGATATCGATTGGATCAGTTTTCGGGCTTCAATCAGATCAGCCTTCCTACAAGTCGATCTTCCTTCATATTGTGAGGTCCGCTCTGCTTAGCAGGTCGGTAGGTTGGTAGGTCTAGTGGTCCGCTTCCAACTGTCGAGCACCGTAGAAATCTTCGAATAGAGGTATGGAAAAACTCAAGATAGGTGTTAAAAGGGACCAAGACGAGTCTTGACAAAGCCCCTCTAACATTCAAGCCAGATCTCAGAGAAAAGATGGAGAAATGAAAGGTAAGAGAATAGAGAATAATTGAATTGCTTTGATGCCCGATCGGGTTTCTTTCAAAAGCATATCTTTTGCAATATTCAGACTTTCACGTTTGTTATTGTTGTAGTTGATAAAACATTCTGATAGTGCTACAAAATGATTTGATGATTTTAGTAATAAATTGGGTTAATGTTTGTGATTACACTACTGTTTTTTATCATTCCTTTATATGTTAAAGTACATATATGTTTTTATCTATATTCCCTTAGGCAGATAGTTTCATGCTTTAATAGATCCGATCCGGTCATTACTGTCTCTTGAGTTCTATCTTCTTTTAGGGGTTAAGTTTATCTAGTTGAGCATTTGATGACAAGTTAGCTGATTTATTATACAGTGTGTATGCATGTCAGTGGTTTTGCAAATTTAATTCTGATTCTGTGATTTCTAGCTTCATGAAAAAAGGATTGATTGCAAACTGTGCTCACAAGTTAGAAATCTGTGCATTAATAGTTAGAAAAGTGACAGCTAATTTCTGTTGACCATACCTTTGTTCTCCCAGGATGCCATTTGCAAGAGTACAGGAAATATAAGGACATTTCATACCGCGATGATACAGGCTAACTCCAAATTTAATTTTTAATGGACCATAACTTTTAGTTTAAAATTCAGAATTAGGCTGTGTCTATACTCACACATGGGTAGAATTTAAAAATCAACATTTATTAGAAGAAAACTCATAAACATCAAGTTTCAGATATAAAAAGTACTATTTAGGTCTTTTTCAGAATCTCTGAATATTTTTTTTATTATTTTTAATAATTTTTTTTTTTATAGTATTTAGATTTTTTTTTCTAGAATTTATTGGTTGTCTATATAAATATCCTATTTTGATAAATTCTTTTATTATAAAATTTTCTTTTATGGTAAGATTTTTTTTCCTTTTGATAATGGATAGATCATAGAAATTGAAGTCTTAAGGTGATATAAACACTTATATAGTTATTTAAGTGATCATCCTCTATTTTAAATAAATTTGTTTTTTTTCTAGTAAAGCATATAGAACGATGTTTTTTTTTTTTTTTTTTTTTTTCTGATTTTTGACGTTTTCTCTTTTTGTCTTCTCCTCTAATCTCCCTTCTTGTTAGCACACAATAATTGGTGTCAGTTGGTATTAGAGTTGCCGAAGTTCTTATTTGAGGAAGTTGAGAGTTAGATCTAATGGAAGGTCGTCGTTGTGGTGCTCATGGTCTTGTTGTGGTGCTCATGGTCTTGTCAAACATATTCTGGCTAAGGAAGCCTCCACCATGGTTGTAGCACCAAAACGAGATTGAGGATTTAATCTAGCATGTAGCAACGATAATGCGAAATCTTGAAGATTGTGAGGTACATGGTCGAAAGGATTGATATAGAGACCTCGGATGTCGAGTTTATCTACTCGAATTTTTTAGTACATCACAGACAGAAAACTTTATCGATTGGATCAACAAAGTGGAGCAGTTATTGAACTATAGGCAAGTTCCGGATTGAATGAAGGTGAAACTAATTGCCATCACACTAAGGGTCAAGTATCGGCGTGGTAGGAGCACTTGCAATGCTTACATGACAGACAAGGTAAAACCAAAATCAAGGATTAAGAGAAGATAAAGAAAAAGATGAAAGAATATTTTTTTCTTTTTGGTTATACTCAAATTTTGTTCGAGGGATGATTAGGTTTCGCCATTGAGAATGATAGTTTCGACGTCCAAAATAACCTTAATGGCTTCAAATATGATTTGGAAGAAGAAGTTGATGAGGTACGTTATAGCAATGACCAGAGTTTAATTATTCATGAAAATTTGTTGATTGAGGAAGATCTGGGAGAGGCTGAATCTGAAATTCCAGAAAATGAATTTGATCCTCTTGCCAAAAAAATCAATGATTTACCCACATCAACCAAGAATCGTTGCTCTTCCCATTCCACAAAACCATTCACGTCTAGGTTTTCGTCCTCACTTTGATGGACCAGGTCTCTCAGTTGGAGTGAGCATGATTTGACAAATTGCCCCACCAAATATGCATGCTTATACTACCTTTCATCATGCAAATGTATTGTAGCCATCGCCAGGAATGTTGGGCCCATAAGATTTTCAAGCATCATGAAGTTACTGCAATGGTGATGTTCCTCTATAATTCATGACATTTGAAGCCACTGGTTTCCTCCAAAGATTCTTAGAGAGATGCATTTGACTGAATTTTCATCCCCAACACCAATACAAGCACAAACACGGCCTGTTTCTTTGCAGAACAGGGACATCGTTGCAATTGCCAAAACTGATTCAGGCAAAACACTAGGTTGCCTTATACCTACATTCTTTCATCTGAGATGTTGCCGAAATAATCCTCAGTTTGGACTAACTGTATTGGTTTTGGCTCCAATTCAGGAGCTCGTTTCTCAAATACAAGATGAGGCTCTTAAGTTTAGCCGCTCGTCAAGGATTTCTTGTGCATGCTTTTATGGAGGAGCTTTAAAAGGTCCTCAACTGAAAGAGATTGAATCGAGGTGCAGATATTGCAATTGCAACTCTAGGTCGGCTCAATGATTTCTTTCCTTCTGATTCTTAGTGAAGCTGACCGCGTGTTTGATATGGTCTCTGAACCACAAATTAGGAAGATTGTGAATGAGATCTCTCCTCACAGGCAAACCCTTGTGTGTAGGATGGTGGCGTGCTAGTGGGGACAGCTTTGTCACACTTTGGGAAAAGCATAAAGAGTACGTGCAGCGGAAAAGAAATAAGGAAGGAAAGAGAAAACAACTCAGCTAATACCATCGAGTTTCACTTGATTCGGAGCCTATGACGACTCCTACTCCAAGGTCCGTCATCGTTGATCGTTTTTGTTGGACAAATACTATAATTTCGAAAAAATCTTTACAAGTAGCAAAAATTACAAGTGCAGTAATTTAATTACAATATACCAACAACAACGGTCTTGAAATTACAAGCTTCTGGTTGTCAGTACAGCGTCACGGATTCATCAGATCTTTAGAGCAGCGCATAAGAGAATAGTCGTGAATTCAAGTTGTTGTTGATGCACTGCTCGAAGAGGACATTTATGAGCTGTTGAAGGTGCCTTCAACCTCCTTGAAGGCGCCCCAGCTCGGATTTTAACCCCACAATTCCGGTCGTCGATAATATCCGCTTTCAACGAATTTTATCTCTTCAAAGGTGCCTTCAAGCGCATGGAAGGCGCCTTCCCCTCTCTGCGCGGGCTTTCTGCCAAGCCTTCCGAGGCGCCTTTAGCACCCCCAGAGGTGCCTTGAACATTATTCATCCCAACTTTTTATGTCATTTTCGTTCCCTGCAAGATACGTTAGTTTAAATACTAAACATACCTACAAAATAAAGTTAGCACAATTCATAATGATTAATAGAATTGTTTGACAATCTCCGGACTGTCCGGTTTTGACTTTCAAATTTTTTAAAAATCCTAGGTCGAACCGACGCCTACTGTTCCCTCAACGGGGAACGTGTCCTCACATACTCCTTTCAAAAGAAATTACCTTTTGCCAGATCGGTCCTCCAGACCGATTGGATTTTTGCTCAGTGTTCGAGACGTTAGCACTTCATGTTGAACGTCTAATCCCGACCCGTCCAGTCTTCCACCTGGTGTCCGTGACCCCCAGGATTTTTACCTAGAGTCCTTGACTCTAGGATTTCGTCCAACGTCCTCGACCTGCCAAGACTTCGATCAGTCCTCCAGACCAAAACTTCGTTATCTAACCGCAACTAAGATTTTCTATAACCTAGGGTTACTTCCTCCTAGGGCCTAAGGTTACCTCCCCTTAAGATTTTCCACCTGTCTAAAATCTATAAGGACTTTTACTTAAGAACACTTAGGACTTCCCTACAAGCTCAGTAATATTTGTTAGATAATAAGATAACTTACCTTTTTAAATCTTTTACTATTATCAAAATAGAAGTTTTATCGTCTGATGCTCCTGTACCAATATTGTGCATATGAAAACTTGGCTATAGAAAGTGAGAAAAATAATCTGCGGTCTAACGAAGAAACCAGTTCATGTGAATATTGGCAATGTTGATGAACCTGTCGCAAACAAGTCAAACACTCTAACATATAGAGGTTGTTGGCCCAATGGATAAACAGAGGCGCTTGGAACATGTTCTCAGAACTCAAGAGCGTGGATCTAAGATCATCTTATTTTGTTCAACAAAGAAGCAATGTGATCAGCTGGGCCATAGTATAGGGTGAGCATTTGGTGTCATTTCTATTCATGGTGACAAATCACAAGGTGAAAGGGATCATATTTTATTCCAATTCCATATTAGTAGAGCTCCAATTCTAATCGCTACCATCTAAATTCAAAGACGAGTTCCTTTTAATCTGAGATAACTGATGTAAGAGGATTTGAAGATTATTATTGTTATTAGTAGTAGTATTAGTATTCTTTTTAGTATTTAAGGTTTTTTTAGTGTTTTTGTTCATTTCTATTTTTATATATATATATTTTTAAATTTTTAGTTCATTTAGAAATTTTAGAATTATGATTTTTTTTTAATTAGGATTTCATTACTTTATTTAAATTGGAGTATATATATTAAAATTTATTTTCTTTTTAAAGTTTTTGGATTTAATATCTGTTTAGATATTTGAGGGACAGTCTTTGTATATTCAATACAATTTTATTGTCGAGGGAAATCTTATCTTCTCCTCAATTTCTCCTCAATTTGTACTTCTAGTCACACCGATAATCAGTGTCCATTCTGAGATCATAGACCGCCCCCCTTAGGATGATATAAGCATGAATGTTCTTCCTAGAAAAGATTCCCCGACTGCAAGTGTAGTGTAAAGAAGTGGGTTGATTGATACCCAAGCCATGTTTTATCACATAACCATGAATAGACCTGCTAAAATTATATTCAAAATCAAGCCATCCGCTGCTCTCCGCAAGAAGAGACCAAGGTGAATTGGGTTTGGTGTAGCTCCCGTTTGTTGCATTTTCCTGAGGAGATCCCTAGTCTGGCATGCCATTCCGTGATAGATCAATCCAGTGATCTATCAATATTTCCCAAGGAAATAACATTCGTTCATCGAGAGGTTAACACTTGAATTGTGTGATGCGAAGAGAAGAAACGCCGCTCGGGAGTTGTTGCAAATGACAAAGAAGACAAATTGTAATGATCATTCTCTCAAATTTACCAATTTGGTTACTTTCCTGGCGGTCGGAAGTAGGGCAGCACCGTGAACACCGTCTGCGTCGACGCGAGACCGAAGAGCAAAATCGCCGCAATCAACGCGATCACTGACCACGGATTCCCGAAGTAGTCGCGCCTCAAGATCGACATGCACTGATTACACTTCCTCTTGTAGTGCCTGTTCGCCTCCTCGAAGACAGAGGCCAGATCCCCGTTGCCGTCATCGATCGCCGCCCCGGAACAGAGCTTGTTGAACAGCGCCGCCACGTCCTGGTTGTCCCCAAGCCCGTTGACGATGATCTCGCCCTTCTGCAACAGCGTCACGTCCTCCGGCGTGTCGATGATGCAGTCCATCAGCGAGGCGTAGCTCGTCACGTACCGGCTCACGCACTTGTACCCCTGCTCGAACGCGATCAAGTTCCGGAACAGCGTGTCGAAGTGGCCGTTGACGGCCAGCTGCGGGATCTCCATCTTGCCGTTGTGGAACGTGATGTCGAGCATGTTCCTGGTCCGCTTCCTAGTGAACTTGACGCCGGACTTGCTCAGACGAGTTGCGCTGGGGATTGACTTCACCCGGGTCGTCCGCGACTTTTTAGCTCGCGAGAAAAGCTTCGTCCTCGACTTTGCTTCGCCAGCGTCCTTCCTCGGGTTGATGCAGGAGTGGAAGAGGTGGAGGAGATGGCAAAAGCTGCCTTTTCTGGCGCCGTCGGAAGGCAACTCCAGCTCCATGTCGGCGAACGCGGCGAAGAACTCTACGGCGCACTCGGCGAAATCGAGCTGGCGAGGGAAGGCGTAATCGAAGAGGAGCTGGAGGAGGAAGAAGGGGATCTGGTTCTCCAGCATCAGCATGTCGCGCGCCACCACGGGGAGACTCCAAGACGTGCTCGCGATGGGGTTCTGCACGGCCTCGAGCCTGCAGCCGACGCCGATCTTCCAGAGGAGGATGGTCTCGACGACGAAGCAACCGTCGAGGAGCATCATCTGGACGAAGTCGTTGCTGGTGATAGAGGCGAGGTCGTCGGCGTACGCAGCGCGGGCGCGGCGCTCGGAGACCTTGATGTGGCGAAGGTAGTCGACGAGCGCGTAGCAGGTGCTGCGGCCGAGGAACTTCTTGAGGCTGTGCCACTTGAGACGGTTCATGGGGAGGAGGCGGTCGACGTCGCGGTGGTAGGGGCCGAGGGAGACGGCCTTGGGGTCGTAGAGCTTGGCGTCGTCGTCGCGGATGTGGTGGGGGACTCGAAAGATGGAGGCGGGGTCTGTGAGCCATGGCTCCCAGTCTGTCTCGGCGAGCTTCTGCTCGAGGAAGACGAGCCATGCTTCGTCCAAAGGGAGCCCGACGCTCTCCCAGCCAGTGAGCACTGCAGAGCTCTCTCCGACCTCGACGATCTGCAAAGCTTGTCCGAGATTAATTTCAACAGAGCCCATACCGACCTCGACGATCTGCAAAGCTTCTCCGAGATTAATTTCAGAATGAATTAGATTTAGACGATGATCCAAGATCTGCTTTAAAGTACCAAGTTCTGAGACCACTCTTCATCGTATAATCTATTTCATTTATTTAAAGATTTGCGTTGACTCACTGTCAACGGACTTATGTAATTTAAAAAGCGAAATGGGATATTTTTATGATAGCATCCGTAATATATTATCATTGTAAGATGGGAGACTCAGTCAAAAATCCCTAGTCGCATACATATTTTTATATCTGCTCCCATATAAGTTATTCTTATCTTATACTCCTTAAAATTTCTTTTTCACTCCCTAATATATCAATTTACAAATTTATCCCTATTAATTACTTTACCTCTCTCCTATTTCTTCTTCAAGCACGATCTCCAAAAACCCTAACCAAACAAATTCATAGGCAATCCCTGCTGACGACCATGCAAAATCCTAGACACTGAGATTCACTGACCGACCAAACACTCCGACGAGGAGACTGAAGCAGGCGCCAAAATAGATAGTCGAAGTTTCTTCACCTTGCATTAAGTCTCTTATTAGTCCGATCTCGTTGCTTCCAACTAGTCACCTTGAAAAATAGTAATTTTCTTCACTTTTTATAATTTTTTGATTGATTAGTTACATTTTGTTTGATTTCCACAGTTTATTATTTGTTTGATATTAGTTATTGTTCGAATTTGTTGGCTTCTCGATTTTCAACATGTCATTGTACGATTTGTGCAAAATTTTGTGCTATTGGTGATGATTTATTATATTTTGGTGTCCACTAAATTAATGATGACATGTTTTGGATTAAGAATCTCTACAAACCACTTTAATTTATTATATATTTTTAATCATTGTTCAGTGCTTTCTTGCTGGAAGGAATTTGCATGAGGATAACCACTTTGGAAGGTTGGGCAAAGGGATACTTAGCAAGAATGCGATACTGCAATGGGTATATTAAATAGATTCTTTGTCCAAAATATGGAACACTTTGTGTTGAATATTTTATTTTAGAGAGTGCAAGCATATATAACCAACTAATAGAGGGTTATAGAATTTGAGAAAATACATTGTGTGTTCCACTTCCTAAAGATAATTTTCTAATGTTATATAAGAATAAAGGCCAATAATATTTGCATGAGTATATTGTTCCTCATTTATGATGTGTTATGAAATTGTATATCATTTCTCAATTTATTTTGTAATTGATATTATGTTATGATTTGATTATGAAATTGTATAATGTTTTCTAATGCAATTTCTCAACCACTTAGGTGACGCAGGTTTTTGTTCAATTTCTTGGAGAAATGGAATCTGGATCAGGATCTTCGAATTTTTCATTTCTGGGTAGTTGCAAGTATAAAGAAGACCTCTATATGATTTCAATTTTTAATGGCTTCAGTCTAAT
>JBBMJZ010002031.1:0-12035 GCA_037833815.1 Zingiber zerumbet | reverse complement strand
CACTTTCTCTCTCTTCATTCTTTCTCATCACACTTTCTCTCTCTTCATACTTTTTCTCTCATCATATTTTTTTTTCATATTCATCTTTTTCTTACATCTAAATTTTTCTCTTATTTTTCTTTAAGGATAAAAAAGAAAATCTTAATTTATTCCGATAGAAAATATGTAACTAACCAAACATTCCTTTTAAGAGTGATATCCATACTCATATCCATTCTAATTCCACAATACAATGATTCTCATTCCGATTTCTATTCCTAGAAAAGAACTAAATGCCCCTCAATAGTCTCTACTTACTACACTGATAGGGATGAAACAGATATGACCATTAAATACTTCTAATCACTGTCCCTGATCCAAAAATAAACAGGACAAATGGGACAAGAGAATCCGTTTACCTCCGGAACCATCGACCTGATGATTTTAAACCATCGATTGTTTCAAACGGTGATTTCGAACCGATCAGATTAACTTACAAACGAAGAGAATAATTAATTAATTAATATAATAATCAGAATAGAACTAGGAATACATTAATAAATTGTCATAAAATCGAATTTATTTTTTTTTTTTAAAAAAAACCTTTTGTATGTTCCTTCTTTCTTTCTTCTTCAAACCCCCGAATTTGATTCCATAGCCGCCGCGGCAGCAAATCCCTCCATGGAATCGGTGGCGGCGGGTGCCTCCGTCGCCGGATTCCATTCGGTCGAATCCTCTCCCCGCTCTGGCGCCGGCGACTCGTGGGACGATCCCGCCACCTCTGCGCGCTTCCGCGTCATGTGCAGCTACGGCGGTCAAATCGTCCCCCGCCTCGCCGACAAATCTCTCTGCTACACCGGCGGTGAGACTCGCATGGTCTCCATCGACCGCTACGCCTCCCTTGCCCACCTCTCCGCTAAGCTCTCCCGCGACCTCGTCGGCGGCGCAACCTTCGCTCTCAAGTACCAGCTCCCCAACGAGGACCTCGATTCGCTGATCTCCGTCTCGACTGATGAGGATCTCGAGAACATGATCGACGAGCTCGATCGCATCTCCGCCTCCCCGGCTTCTTCTTCCAGCGGAGGTGGCTCGACGCGCTCCGCCCGCCTTCGTGTGTTTCTTTTCCCGTCGAAGCCAGATTCGGCGCCCATCGGACCGCCAATCGATGGATCCAAGTTGGAGACTTGGTTCGTCGACTCCCTCAACAACGCGATGGGCGGCTTGGGCGTGGAGGACATCCCCCGACTCCTTGCCCTAGACGATGAGGATTCCTCCATCAAATTGCTCCGCCGCAGCGACGGCGACGGCGACCGCGACGGCCGACAGCTGGAACCTGTGCGGCCTGTCCTCCCCCGTCCCGACTCCTTCGGCAAGATCAGACGCCATGGCCAGGAGAGCCAATCCGTCCCCAATTCACAAATGCTCGATAAGGCTTCTTCCTTCGGATCCACCTCCTCCGCTCCATCTCTCTCCAATCTCCCACCCATCCCCATTCCCACAATCGACCACATCGCCGATCGCCGTCTTGATCCTCTCCCGGTCGCCACTTCTTCATCTCTCATGAGGACCTCCGACGGCAACAACTCCGATCTCGGCGGATTCCGAAATCCAAAGCAGCCTCCAAACGCTACTCAAAGCAACACCATCACCTCTGATCCAGCATCAAGGTATGATTTTTTCCCCCTTCCAACTATTGAATTTTACCAAATCATTGTGAAATTATCTTGATCCCTTCGTTTAGATCCATCCACTCGATGCAAAACTCCGATCCAAAGATACCTTCTGACCAAGTAGTTTATGTAATACCTGCGATTCAACCGGAGCAACAATCTAATCTCCATCTCCACCAACAGCAGCTACAGTTCATACCGGCCAATCCCCATTATCTACACCAGCCAGCACCTGGTTCTGTTCTCCCTGTGCCTTCCTATTATCCGATCGCCGGTCATTCGCTGCAGCAAATGCCGCAAGCTCGCCCACTCAACCCCCCAATTCCGGTGTTCTACGTGCCTGTCCATCATACCTCGCCTTACAATTTGGCACCCGTTCAGCCCAACTTGAATGATCCAAGTTCTTCACCATCTTCGGCGACAGCATCAGCTGCGCCTTCTGCATCGCAACCTCAATTGATCCATGTCGCAGCCAATCAAGGTCCCCATCCTTACGGAGGAGCAGGGTTTCATGTTATGCAGCATCCTCACCTGTCTCAGCCCCCTGCAACAATGGCTAACTATCCTTATCAGCAGATGCACTACTCTCAGGCAACTTCCCCGCCGGTGTTGCTCCGGCAACATCAGGGGGTTGCCTCTGCGTCTCTAGTTCCCGAAGGAGCAGCTGCTCCTGGAGATGCCAGCGCCTCCGGAGCACCATGATCACTGTCATTTGGCTTGTAGAGGATCTGGAGCAAGGTATGAACTTAAGAACTTTATTAGACAGTCTCTCATTGCTTACTGGTACTTCATGGCCTTGCCATTAGTGCAAAACTGGCATGTTAATATACTGTAGTATTAGAATAGACTTGTAAATACTTGGTGATTGTATTAATTTGCTAGTTCTTGATGAAAAATCTTGTTTACTTGTCTTGCGATCGAGAAGGCCTTCCGGTCCATGTGAGTTGGAGCTTGAGCTTGGCGGTAGATGATGAATTTTCTGTTTGAAAATATTCCACAATCTTATAGATATTTACGGAAATTACAATTGAAATCCGACGTATATGTCGAGATGAGTTGAAGTGATAATTTTAAACTGTCCGTCTTAGTTGGTTAAGCCGATCTGTTGAATTATCCAAGTGGTGTTCCTGAGTAGGAAGGTTGCTATTCAAGCGCTGAGTGCCGCAAGGTTCAAGTAGTTTGGGTGCTTTCTAAGCCTGAGTGGGAAAGTTATTAACCGAATGCTCCCAAGTGGGAAGTCGTAGCCGGATGCTTCCTGAGTGTCACGAGGTCTAAGGGCGTAGCCAGTGCTGGCCCAGCAATTGAATACCTAGTATCTTAAGCCGATAGCTTTTGTAATCTTTTTCTCAGTTACAGCCTCTGCAGCAAGTTTAGCCCAGGAGAGTTGAAGATCCTACCCAACAACTGGATACCTGGCATCATAAGTGGGTAGATCTTGCAACCTTTTTCTCAGTTACAGTTGCCGCCCTAAGTTTAATCTAGGGTAGATAAAGATACTGACTACGTCATTGACGAGGTCAAGGCATTCAGCTAGCAAACTCCTGCGGCCTATCAAGCTCGTTTTTTGCGAGCTCCTCTTGTTTCTAGAGTCCTTCACTCCTAACGAACAAATACAATTCAATGTGAATTAAAGCCCTTTGGAGGCAATCAAGAAAAGCATGTTTAAGTTGACTAAAGAAAAATGATTTATTCAAATTAAAAAATAGATATTTTAAAATTACTTTTATTATTTTTATTTTTCTTTACTTAATATTGTTAAAATATTCTATAATTTTACTATAGTAAATTAAAGGGGCATTTATAAAAAAAAAAGCATAAATCTTGATAAAGCGTTAAAAACAAACAAACGAAAAACGATTTCTGATCCGATCCGCAGCCAGCCACGACTCGGTCTCTCCTCCGTTTGTTTTCTTTCCTCGATAAATCGGATGCGTGTTCCACAAGTCGTCGTCGAGGGCTCCGGGGATCGATCAGTGATCCTCGATCCCCTCCTTCCTCGGTTTCCTTTCGAATTCCATCTCGAATCGACTGGTTTCGCTGGTGATCGGCCAATTGCCTGAGGGATTTTGGAATCCAGCAGCTCTTGGGTTTTTCGGATCCCTTCCCCTCGCGTGTTTTCCGATCTGGTTTGGGATTGCGATGTATAGCAATTTCAAGGAGCAGGCGATTGAGTACGTGAAGCAGGCGGTGCAGGAGGACAATGCCGGGAACTACGTCAAGGCTTTCCCCCTTTACATGAACGCCCTCGAGTACTTCCGCACCCACCTCAAGTACGAGAAGAACCCGAAGATCAAGGAGGCGATCACCCAGAAGTTCACCGAATACCTCCGCCGCGCGGAGGAGATCCGCGCCGTGATCGATGACGGTGGCATCTCAGGTCCCGCTGCCAACGGGGACGCGGCCGTTGCCACGAGGCCCAAGACGAAGCCCAAGGATGGAGACGGTGGCGGAGATGATCCCGATCAGGCTAAGCTCCGGGCGGGGCTTACTTCCGCGATCATCACGGAGAAGCCTAACGTTAAGTGGAACGATGTTGCGGGGCTAGAGAGCGCCAAGCAGGCTTTGCAGGAGGCCGTGATCCTACCCGTCAAGTTTCCTCAGTTCTTCACTGGTTTTTCTCTATCAAAAACTTCATTAGACAACCTTTTGTTCATTGAATTCTAACTTGATCATTTTTTTTGTTAAGAGTGCGAAATCCAAATACGTGAATTGGTCTTCAAATAACAATTTTTGACATGTTTGGCTTTTTCCGACTTCGTTAGGTTCTTTTGTTAACGCAGTATCCAAGCTGCACTGTCTAGCTGGCTCGAAGATATTACCTACATCTAATTATTAAAAAAAACGAAACTGAATTAGTCCAACACTTTGAAACATGATTGCATTTTCTGAGAAAATCCTCTGAATTAAGAACTAAAATGGCTAAGAAAGTAGATTTTAATGTCTCTCTTGATCCGGACTGTGAAGAGGGTTTAGGAAGGCATAAATATATAATTCTTTATGGGTTTAATTGAGAGAATTAAAGAGTAAAAAAGAGACCAAAATGTTTAGTAGGGGTGGTTGAAGAACTCATCTGGCTTAAGCTTTAGGAGATGATTAAAGAGAAAGGTACTTTCTTGGAAAATAATGTGTTCTATGTTTGGAAGATTAGTTCATCACAAAGGCAACTGAAACTTGCACATCATTGCATTTTCTCTCCTTGATATGTTCTATGATTGAAATTCATTGTGAGGGCTATAATCTGTACAGAACTGAAATTTCCACATCATTGCTTCTTGTCTCCTTGTCCTCATAGGGAGAAACCACTATCCAGATATACAGTTGCCGTGAGGTAATGCAAGTTAGTCAGGATCAATGGGGCAATGAATATATATATATATATATATATATATATATATATATTGGAGAAAAGCAGAGTTGCAGGATTCCTTCTATTATCTAGGGATTTTGCACTAGAAAATTGAGTGATGTGGAAAGATCCAGATAGTTGGTTCACTTTTATATTTCAAAATCTAAACCTTTAAGGCCATATACTTGAAACTAGTAATTATGGAAGGATGTGAATTATCCATGCAACTTTTGTTAACAACATAATATGAAAAATTGAAGACCTTATTGAACCATTACTTATGGGGGATAATTACTAAATCTATCGTGTACTTTCAAGTTTTAAAAAAATTATCTAATCTATCTTATATCTAAATTAAATTAAAATTTATCCTTCATTAATTTTCCATTCATTCCCTGTTAAGTGGATGACATGTCAAAATCCTAGTTCATCAATCAAAGCCTCGACTTTGTTGAGTACTCATTAGATATGGAATGCATTTGGTAAAATGGTAGATATTCGTCACAGGTATAGGATGAGTTTGGGATTGCTTACTTGGATCTGGTTACCCATATACATGCACAAAAATTTGCAAGATTTATTACTTGTGTTAAACTTAAATTTGATCTAGATTTATGATTTTATTGGGCACATCTTATCGAAGCTTGACTTTCACTTTAGACATATTATTTATGAAATGTTGAATTAGTTGTTTTGAGATGTTGAATTTATTACTGGTGTTGAATGCCAAAATCGCTGTGCCATTCAGCTGTGAGACATCAATTTGCGTGCCATTGATGTAGTACCTATTGCCATTCATTATTGTGGAATAATTCACCTTTTATATTATTGTTGTTAAATTTTGGTATATGTAGAGATATATTATTTAAGTGGCAATATGACTTAAATTGTTGAATTGGTATTTTGACATGTCATCCTCTTAACAGGAAATGGAAGGAAAGTTAATGGAGGATAGATTTATTACTACCATAAATAGTATACGATATATTTGATAATTTTTTAAGTGCATGATAGGCTTTAAAACTCACAAGCTTATAACCCTTAAACCTAGAATTTTGGGTGTTTTGCTTTATGTGAAGTTTAAATACTTGATATGTTCAATCGGTGAATTCAGGACGAGGGCCTGGCATTCTAAAATACATAGCTCCTATACAAGAATCATCTGGTATTATTTTCCATCATGACCAATATAGCAAATTCAACAAAGGATCCCTTGGATATGTAAGAATGATTTACTCTCCATTGTACTTACCTATTTTGGTTCCTTCTTGTTGTTGGGTTATTTCAAGTTATTACATTTATTTACATACACAAATATGAACTTCTCTTTTTCATATGTGCTGGGTTAGTAGAAGCCATTCTTTATCATTTTAAACTATAGATCTATCCAAAAGTAAATTATCTTTTGCGAACTGTAGGCAAGCGAAGGCCATGGAGGGCATTTCTTTTATATGGTCCACCTGGAACTGGAAAGTCATATTTGGCAAAGGCAGTTGCTACAGAGGCAGAATCAACCTTCTTTAGGTTAATTTTCAATCCACAAATCTGTTGATCAAACTTATAATTATATTTTTTACTCTTAATCATATCAAGCCTTATCATACATTTCCTGCTTATTCTTTAGAGGTAGTTTTTTTTTGGGTGTGTGTGTCTGTTGTCTCTCATTGCAAATCTATTCTATGGTATGAACTTTTTGTATTAAACAAATTTTAGTTTATTACCAATCTTCTGGAATTTGTTTTTCAACTTCTAAAATTTGTTTATTTGGACTTATGTTTACTATTTTGTTTTTCATCATCTGGGTGAAGTGAATGTTGCTTAATAGTATGGTAGCTGGCAGTGTTTTGCCAATTCAGGCAATCACTGTTTGGAGATATTATGCAATTTTGGTTCTTGTTGGCTATATTATGATTGTGTATGCTAAATACCACTGCCAGCTCATTTTGAGGCCAACCCAAGTATCAAAATTTCTCCTCATCCAAAGGCTTGGCATCCTCATCAAGTGCATTTCACTCGAGCTGACTACAAAAAAAACCTTGCTAGAATCTATTTGTTATTAACCTTGTCGCATGTTTTAGTGATTTGGACTTTGGAGCGTCCCATGAATCTACTTTTCACACCAAGTATTGAAACTTGCTCTGTAGTCCATTAATGTTAAACTTAAGATTTCTATCTGCCTCATCGATTTGTTATCTTTCCTCGATTTAAGTTGGTTGATTCCATGAACTGGTTGAGAGTACCACTATGTCCTCAATATGGATAGTAACTAAATAGGAAAAATTGAGCTTAGGCTTTTCTAATTGATAATGAAGTCTTTTGGGCCTTCAGAATTGGATTTTCCATGGGTATATTGATTGGTTTTTTCACTTTCTGTACAATCAGCAACATATAACCTTGAAAGTTTCATAGGGATATCTTCCTACAGATTGTTTTTAATATGATTCGGCATTTTGATGCTTCTCATACCATTGTTTGATCTCTTTGGCTATTGCTTTTGGATGTCGATTAATTTATTTAATAATTGTTGTAGAATAACTTTCCAAGATGACCATATTATTTGTGTTATATGAAGATGTTTTAATCAACACTTTGTTAGACCCTCATGGGGCAAAACTGGCTGAAGTTCTTTTTGCTTCTTCTTCTGCAACCTTCGTGTTAATTTTCTGTGGTGCATTGTTCATAGCGTAAGTGTCTAGGAATTAATGTTTGTATTCTCAAGAAAGAAGCAAAATGACTGTCAGCTACACTGGAAACAAGTAATTAGTGAGTCGAAGTAATCCTTGGAAAGTAATCCTGTTTTACCAATCAAGATATATTTGAAGATAACATTGATTTTAAACAAAAAAAAACGCGCTTTGTGTACTGAATAGTGAAAAGATTACTAAAATATTGATTGACAATTTGCACATAAAAACTGAAATTATCAATTCTGTAGAACAAATATACAGAGTTATAGGTTCGATGAAAAAAAAATTGCATCAAATGATGTTTATATTACTTCTAAAGTCTGTCAGTGTAGGTTAACATATTTTTCAACAATTTAAATTATTAGTTATAAAAATGTAAATCAATAAGAAAATAGTCTTCATGCAAAAAGTAATGTTAACAAAGTGTGGGCATAATTTTTTTCTCCATAATTTCAATTGTATTTTCAACCAAATATTTGGAAAGCTATTTTTACCAAAATAAAATGTTTTTTCCTCAAGGTCACTATGCTTAACGTGACATGCAGAAATGATTTATAACATTATATTAAGAATGAATACAAAATGATAGATAAATCACAGATAGATACAAAAATGGCTGGTGGTAAATTATTTTAAAATTATTGGGATAGGAAGAATTGTGTAGTGAATAAATATGGAAGGCTAATTATCGGTTAGCAATCATGAAAAATAAAAAATTGTATAAAATATGTCAGATTGAGGTCACATTAAAGATTAAGGATTACAAAATATATGCTGTCAAGTAATATCAATAAAGGCATGACACTTGTGATAACACAACACTTGTTTATCTATACTTTGTTACTAGAATAAGCTTCAAATACTTAGTTGTCAAAAAAATAGCTCAGAACATAGCTTTTAAGAACATATAGACTTTAGTATTGCAATTATCGCTGTTGGTTTATTTTCTTACTCTCTGTTCCTTTTGGGGTGAATGCTCATAAACTTACTGAGAAAACAAGTACATGAATGATACAAGGAGGTTTGAATTTGATGAAATTATTGCAGTATATCTTCTTCAGACCTAGTATCAAAGTGGATGGGTGAAAGTGAAAAACTAGTTTCCAACCTCTTCCAAATGGCTCGTGAAAATGCACCTTCAATAATCTTTATTGATGAAATTGATTCTCTGTGTGGCCAACGTGGAGAGGGCAATGAAAGTGAAGCATCAAGAAGAATTAAGACAGAACTTCTTGTGCAAATGCAGGTAATTTTTGACAATAGGATGTGTACATTTCTTTTTGTTTTTTTTTTGTGAGCCTTATGTTATACTAACTTTGTATGACCCAAAATAATTAGGTCATTGGGTTATCTTTTCTGGTTCTGTGTGGTTCTTTTGTTTTGAGGAAAGGAGGGGGTGTTGTATGTTTTTTTTTCTAGGGAGAAGTGATCATTAAAATGTATGTATAAAGAATCTCCCATCTGTAGCTAGGGTTCATGCTCTCTTTTTCGACTTGTGAGGTGGGGAAACCACTGCTCTAGCTCTATTGAGCTTAAAGGACCTGGATTATGATATCCAAATCAAAGGGGCACAAACTCGGAGATTAGACTCTCAACTGATAGGATTTTATGTATTGTCCAGTTGAAGTGATTCAACTGCCTTGTTAGCAAGAGGAACCAGTCCAGAGGTAGTGGCTCACATGCCATTTTCAGATGTAGTTGCATAAAACTAGTTTTTTTGGCACTAGAAGACCAATTGAAGCCGAATAATTAGCTGCTTGTGTAACTTACCTTTGTGAATTCTGCATTGAATGATTTGAACTTTGCAGGGTGTAGGAAACAATGATCAGAAAGTTCTTGTTCTTGCTGCCACAAACACGCCATATGCACTGGATCAGGTTATTGGTGCAGAACGAATAAAAATATTCGTAGTTTCTTGTTCGTGCTTGCCTTTTGAAAGTTCCTAACCCCTATAACCTTTTATTGACTATAATTGCGAGCGTAGGCAATCCGACGGCGTTTTGATAAGCGAATTTATATTCCTCTTCCTGATCAGAAAGCCAGGCAGCACATGTTTAAGGTAATGAATGGTGGAAGTTCCTTTAATATCTGATTCCACATCTTGTTATCTATCATGGTAACTAAATATAGAATCTTATAACAGGTACACTTGGGAGACACCCCTCATAACTTGAGTGAACGTGATTTCGAGAACTTAGCTCGCCACACAGAAGGATTTTCTGGCTCAGATATTGCTGTTTGTGTAAGTGACCTTCAACATCTAAGGAGGCTATAGTGTGCGGAATGACTAATTTTTTGCTTTATTTTGCGCTTTTGATCAAACAGGTTAAGGACGTGCTGTTCGAACCAGTTCGAAAAGCTCAAGACGCTATGCATTTCTACAAGACCAGTGAAGGTATGTGGTTGCCATGCGGGCCAAGACAATCCGGTGCTGTTCAAACCACATTGCAGGATCTGGCCGCCAAGGGGCTCGCCGATAAGGTGCCCTTTGAAACTTTGTCGAATTGTCATTCTTTTAAAAAGTAATTAAAAAAAATTCAAGTGTTCGAACAGATCCTTCCACCTCCAATCGCAAGGACAGATTTTGATAAGGTGCTGGCGCGGCAGAGACCGACAGTTAGCAAAGCAGACCTAGAAATCCATGAGAAATTCACAAAGGAGTTTGGAGAAGAGGGGTAATTATTTGGTTTTGATCTCTGAGTTCTTCGGCTAATGTCATTGCATATTGTAGTTATTTATACTTGTTGCATTACCCTCTGCACATATTCTGTGTGACTCCAATATGAAATCTGATTACGTTCATCTCTGCGTTTCTTTATTATTTTTTAACAATATGTCAAGTGTTTTTTTTTTTGGAATAAAATCATTGAAGGTAGTCCTTTTTTTTTTTTGAAAAAAGGGAGGATTTATAACATTTGGGACGCCATTTTTTTTTTTTTTTGGCCCAAAAACAATGGGATACAAATTTAATTATCTTAAAATGCCTGAACAAATAAGAAAGACGACGAACAAACATGTACAATCCACGAACTCTTTTCTTTTTCATAAGCAACAAAATTCTGTCATATTTATCTCAATTCACAATAAGAACAAAATCGCTTCAGAGAATTTAGAATTTGTACGTCGAAATAAATGCAATAATATAGATTTAATGAACATCATTGATATCTACACTATCAGACAAGTATTCATGGACACAAAAGATCAAAAGAATAGTTTAAGAAATAACTAAGCTACAATACGGTCTTACTTGTTTTTCATCTGCATTGTCATCAGAAGTTTTATCTTCTTCTCCATTAGAAGTTTGATTGACGATGCTCTGGTTGAGAACATGCCCGATCTGAATCTCATTCTAGCCTCTTGGCGGTGGAGTGCGCTAAAGATACTCTGACAATCCCTCGTCCCGCTAGCAACACTAAATAAATCATCGTGAAAGTCAAAAAGATTGGAATTTGAATCATCGACGCTCATTCTATCACAGTCCCCCCATATCACTGATCTAGCCATGCAAGACCTTATCGCGCTGATGAAATCTGCCCGTTCCCGCTGGTACTCAATATATCTTCATTTACTGTCAGTTACTGGATCCACAACTAGGGGCTTTGCGTGAGGGTGAGACACAAGCACATCTTTCCGAAGCTCCTTGTACGTACGTAGTTTCCTGAAAATGAGCACTCGTCCTGAGTGCAGCTTCTGCTCTTCTTGTTGAGATATTTGCGTGCCGGTTCCACCACCGTCCATCCCATCACCTGGCCACGGCACAGCGGGCATGCTAGCTCAGTTACATTATATTTCCTCCTCGTAGGCAGAAGATCATGGATCTGGTCCTCGACCACCAAAGTAGTCTTCGTGTGTGCCTTCTTCATTTGTTCGAGACAGTTGGAGTAGCAGGGAAGGAGAACAGCATTGTGTGGGTACTCCATGCAAACTGAGCAGCTGATACCCTTCGAGTCCTTTTGTTTTTTCTGAAGTACAAGGACTAAGGCGGTGTTTGGTTGGAGGTAATGTAATCAAACTTACAATGTAATCAAATTTATAATGTAATATAATCTTTGATTATGAGGATGATTATATTTTTTTGTTTGACGTCCAATATTTTTTATAAGCAATGTAATTCGTATTATTATAAAATGACAAAAATATCCTGCGACCTCTGCTGGAGACGACAGTCGGCGGTGGTGACTGGTGGCGGTGGTTGATGGTGCACGGAGGCGGCGGTGCTCGAAGGCGGCGGTCGGCAACGGGCGGGCGTCGGCGAGCGGTCGGGGTCGGCGGAGGTGACCGGCGGCGGCTGGCGACATCCGACGGTCAACGACCGATGGCGGAAGCGACGTCAGTGATCGATCAATGTTT
>JBBMJZ010002021.1:0-12035 GCA_037833815.1 Zingiber zerumbet | reverse complement strand
GCCCGTCGGCTCCCTTCCCGTGCCATCCTTCTCGCTAGCTGCGTCTTCCGCTCGACTTCCTGCGCTCCTAAGCTCCTGCACACTTAGACACATGGATCAGACAAACAGAACTTGACATAAACTTGGTTGATCACATCAAAATAATAACGGGGTCTAACACTTTAATGATTTCTGATAATTAGGGTGCTATCTTAATATTTTTTTAAAGTGAGGGTTTTAACCTTATTTTTTTCTTAATTCTTCTATTTTTTCTACATTCTTATTCTTTTTATTAAATGAAATTAAAAAAATCCATTCATTTGGTAAAGAGATTTTGATATTCACTACTTATAGAAGGAAGGTAAATTACAATATCAAGCAACCTCTTAAGTTGAAGGAACTTATTCACCCAGGAAATGATTCTAAGTTGGAGGAATTTATTCACTAAGGAAATGAATCTCAAGGGATTTGAATCTTGCTCTGTGGTACAATTTTAGCCCCCAAATGCCAACTCGTAATCTTGCTCCTGTGATGCAATTTTAGCCCCCCAATACCATCTCAACTACATATGGAGGTTATTCACAACAAATTCAATTAATGTTGCAGTAAACGGTGATTATACTATTCACAAAGACATTCACGGTTAGATCAGGAGAAGCAAGGAGAGAAAAAAAGGACAGAAATTGAAGATGTGGAATGGAGAAAATAAAGAGTAATGAAGCTGCACAGAGTGACAGAGAGCAACAAGAAATATAAACAAATTAAATACCAAAAATCATCAATAAGATTAACTAAATACAGCCACCCGCGTTTAGCTGAATACTGTCCATCTGATTACATAAATGTATAACTTTTTGTATTTGATAACATACAGTGTGAGGATAAAAATAAAAACAAAAGTAATTAAAAACTTTTCCGTAAATAAACTCTTCCTGTTCAAAATTACGAATCCTCTGGGGCTCTGTTGAGTTTCAATAACCACAAAAACTCAATGAGCTTTAACTAATATTCACGGTCACATAAAACATCAATGATAATTTGGAACATTGCAAGGGAGAAGAATGGAATTAAGATAACCATCACTCCATGAAACACTAAGTATGCTGGCTCCAATGGTCCAGTGGTGTATGATTGAGGTAAATACAACCTATCAGGAGCAAACGAAGGACAGCTACGCTCCTAGTAAGCCAAAGAATTGGAATACAAACAACATGAGAATATTTTTTTAGTATACTTCTGTCTTTGATCTATCAGGTTCCGCTCGTTATTCTCTCACTCATCTTGTTCCTAACTTCAGCTTTAGCAAGATGTATCAGAAAGGTAATTGCAAGAGAAGTAGAGCAGATCAGCATCAGAAAGACATTGTTCCAACCTCTAGTTGAAATATATCCTGTAAGCAAGGGTCCCAATGCTGCCCCAACAGAGCCAGTACCATCAATAATTGCCGTGACAGTAGCCAATGCTCGCGAGCTACCCTGAATCATATCTTGCGTACCCAACTCAGCTGAAACTGCAGTCGTTATCAGTGAGTAGGGACCGTTAACAAAGTATCCAGACAGAAACATTAAACTGATGTTGAGTTGCATTGATATGCTTCCATATGATCTGTAAGCAATCAGTGTCGGGATGGAGAAAAAGAGGAAAAATATAGAAGTACTGGCACGAGCATTCAGCCGATCTGACATAATTCCTGCTGATACTCCACCGAGTACACCTCCAATATCAAATATTGTTGAAAGAATCCCTGCAGTTTTATGTGATACATGTTTGCCGGCCACATCTACAATGACAAAAAAACAGCAACATCAATGTAGATCGCGCCATTTTCACTTGGAGGGGAAAGAGAGAAATAATTCCAAGTGAACAGAAACAAAAAACAAACGATCTTATTATCTTTGCCCATTTCCATTCATGTTATTTATTGAATCTAACTGTGAAAAAATAAAGTAATTTCACTTATGTGTATTACAGCCTAAAAAACCCTCCATTTCAGTCAAATGATTTGGGTGAAAATTTAATAGAACGAACTTCCTCCTCTCCTCACCAAATATTCATTTCTCTTTTTTTTCCCCTTCATATTCCACTCCAAGTAAAAACATCATGCATAAATGGAATGAGATGCGATATTAACATTTTCCAAAACATATCATGTTTGACAGAAAATTTCAATATCACTTGATGAGTAGTATATATTTTTTTTCCATGCTATTTGGTCCAATAAAACATGATAAGTAAAATTTGGCCAAGCGCATTTCAATCTGCAGCCATGATACACTTACCAAGTATTATATGCCAATAGTTTACAAGTAAAGCATTGTGACATTTACATAAAACCTGATTAAGGCCTAATGGCAATGGCATGGGCAATTTAGGATGGCTTGCCCAGATGCTTGATTTGGGTTAGAACATTGAACAAGAGCACGGCTAGGAAAAACTAGTCTCCTAGGGTTTAGGATTGAATAGAAAGATACTTATTGATAGTGAAGTCTCTGTCAAAATAAACTCGACTTCCTGGCAAATGATGATTTAGATTTGTGAGTTAAATGTTGGGTCCTAAAAAGGATGTCAAGTTTTATAGTGGCATTTGCATATGGTCAAATTATTTACTTTGGTTTATAAATCTAGATATGTCTATCGATATTTGCTTGAGTTTTTGCATTTTAGCCATGCACTTAGGCCTACCCAGTCTACTATTAGGTCATCAATCTCAAGTTCGGCCATGACAATTTAACATCAAGCAGTATTTCCTAGAGAACAAGCATACTATAGTTCTAAACAAATACACAACTCAAAATTCTTCCAAGTCTACTATTTTGGGCATGAACAAAGAACACACATTCACTACCAAACATTTGTATGCTCTTAAGGAAATGTGGATTTGCAGGTATATAGAATCTATGAAGATCTTTGAAATCAAAGTTCATTTGCATCCAAATGTACAATCGTGAAGTGTCATTGATTTGTTCATCCAAAATTGCATTATAAGGAAATTCCAAGTCATTTATCCCCTAATTTGATAAAGGTTTAGAGAAGTGCAATACTAGGACTACGGTCTATGAATAGAAAAAAAAGAAAGAAATGCTTGGCATACCAGTATGGCGAATGTAGAATGGCAACCAGTAGAGGAAAGTGAATGCCACGAGCTTAGAGAAGAATAGGCAGAATGCAAACGGCGCCACGCCAGGCAATCTCCACGCCTCTAAGAATCCAATTGCCGTCACTGAATTCACTTCAGTCGTTTGCTCAGATCCAAGAAGACCCATCTCCTCCCCATTTACCAGATCCAAAACTTCCACAGGTTCAACGCCAGGTTCCTTCATCTCTACCTCCTTGACGGCGGTTTCAAACCCTAGATCTCGTGGATCGGGGACCAAGAACACCCAAACTAAGACACCGACGGCGGCGATTAGGAATCCCGGCAAAAGGAAGGACCAACCCCACCCAAATTCGAGCACCGAGGAAGCGATGATCGATCCCAAGATGTTGCCAATGGAAGTATTGGAGTTCCAGATGCCCATGATGAGTCCACGCCGGGGCGACTTCCCGAACCAGTTGCCGACGACGGCGATGACGCAGGGCCAGCCGATGGACTGGACGATCCCGCTGGCCACCTGGACGGCGACGAAGAATCCCAGGCTGTGGACCTCCCACCAATAGGCAGCGCCGAACGCGGCCGTGGCGATGCCGCTGGCGAGCATCCCGAAGGCGAGAAAGCGGCGAAGGTCGACGCGGTCGGCAACGTGGCCGGCGAGGTACATGCCGACTGCATAGAAGGAAAGGAAGGCGAGATCGAGCTCGCCGAGACGGTGGGGGCCGCTGGGGCCGTCGAAGGGCGGCCATCCTCCGCCACCAGTGCCGGAGGAGGGCGTCTCGGGGCCGAGGACGCTCTTGACGATGCTGGGGGGTTTGCGGGAGGCGTGGAAGGCGGCGTAGGCGGAGAAGGTGAGGAGGAGGACGGAGATCTGATGGAAGAGGAGGGGGTGGCGCCGCGGGACAGCTCCGTGGCTTGCCGCGTCCATGGCGGAACGTAGCCCGACCCAAATCAGATCGGGTTTTTTTTCTTTACCAACTCGAACCACACATTAAACGTCGACGTGTTTTCCAAAGCCCAAAATTCAACCCAATTCACCAGCCGTTGATCTGTTGTGTGTGATCCATAAAATCAAAAAGCGAAAAATAGTAAGAAATAGTCAGCAGGTCACGATTAACGCCTACCCTTTCGCTTTCATCTCGTCTCCTCTCTCTTTCTCTCTGTCTCTATCAACTTCCCCAACCGGTCTGAGGCGCGGCCTCACCCTCTTCGCTCCCTGCATGGCCTCCTGCACCGTCATCGCCGCTGCAATGCCACGGCGTTCCCGTCGGAGCAGAGGCGTCTCTGAGGCAGGGGTACCCAAGCAGTCGTCGATCTCCCTCGTTGCCCCTTCCGCTCGGCACCGCCGCCGGCCCGCCCGCGTCCTCCGCGTCTTCCGCTCCATCTGCCGCACCCTCCCCATCTTCACACCAAAATGCAAGATCCCCAACGGCGCCCCCGCCCTCCGCGCCTGCTCCGCCTTCGCATCTCCACTCGCGGGCACCGATTCGGGGAGGCGGCACCATGACCTCGTCACGGGAACCCTCTTCGGCTGCCGCAAGGGGCGCGTCTCCTTCTCCATCCAGGAGGACCCGCGCTGCCTGCCCTCCCTCTTCGTCGAATTCTCCCTGCAGACGCACGTTCTGCTTCGGGAGATGAGCACCGGCATGGTGCGCATCGCTCTGGAGTGCGGGAAGAACGGCGGAAAGGCGGCGTCTTCGTCGTCGAGGACGCTTCTGGAGGAACCGACGTGGGCTCTGTTCTGCAACGGCAAGAGGAGCGGATACGGGGTGCGGCGGGAGGCGACGGTGGAGGACCTGGGGGTGATGGAGACGCTGCGGGCGGTGTCCATGGGCGCCGGCGTGATGCCGGCGAAGGCGGAGGGGGAGGAAGAAATCGCCTACGTCAGGGCCGCCTTCGACCACGTCATCGCGTCGAAGGACACCGAGATTCTGTACATGTTGAGCCCCGAAGACGGCAGCGGCCCCGATCTCACCATCTTCTTCATCAGATTGTGACGGCGATGGAATTATCCAGCAGACATTGATTTTTCTTCCATTTCGACGTATCGATTGCTGGCTATTTTGATTGCATTTACGGGTGATTCGTTCAATTACTTAAATAATTAATTAATCCGGGGTGACATTGTTAATTTTCAGGGAGTTGGATTAATCTTGGTTGAGTTCTATTAATTATTGGCATACATCTTCGACAATTGACGCATAGTAGTTAGTTTTCTCAGCTTGTTTGAGTAATACGTTGGGAAAAATATACAGAAAGATTTGCATGCAATCGATGCAAGATGAACTAGTTTGTTTTCTTCATTATATTGATACACATCAGCATATTGAAATCTTGCTCTTATTTATCAATTAATTGGAGAAAAAAAATTCTCATTACAGTTGAGAAAATTTCAAAATGGTACAAAGAGAAGGCAGAAAAGAACCATGTATCACGTATGAGATACTCTCCGACCTTAAATAAACTGACCCTTTCTGATGGCAGCATCTTCGGTTAGAAAGTGTTCGATCATTACAAGTGCCTGCAAAACAGAACAATAATACTTCACATATTCTTTGAACGAACAAAAGCTGGAGGGAAAAAAAAAGAAGCACAGCTGAACATGAGATCGTAAAACATTCCTCCAGTGCAATATCAGTTGGTGTAAGTGCAGAAACATCTCCATGCCCTTTTCTTAATGCAATATCTGCAAGGAATTGATTAAACCGGATGTGTTAGGGTATAAGTTTTTATCGATAAAATGGGGGGAAAACTTTTTCCTAGTTTGCAAAGTATTGTTAACAAAGTCGTACCCTCAAGGCTTACTCTTGCATGAGCATTGGCATATGCCTTACCTCTTTGTTCTGAAAGTGCAGTGAGCTTCTTAAAAGCCTACAATGGCAACAATAAGATGATCAATAACAGGCACTATGATCAAGTGGTAATAGTTTTAATTTTTAACCATTTGGTAACAACTACCTAGATCTAGATTTACCATTAAATTCCATGCAAAATTTTATCACAAAATAATATCTATATGTCATAAATTATTTTGATTCTATGCAAGTTTTCTTTAGTAGTATCTTCGACTAAAGTCTATTTATATGAAACTACAGAATCTTAATTTATTTTTTCTTAAATTCTTTTGGAAGTATACACAATTGTTTAAGAATAATAATACTTGTAGATACAATTTCCTAATTGTTCATACTGATTTTTAAAAGTGTTATATATATATACGCACACACAAGTGCTATGATCATTTCAACGCAAGGAGACTAAAAGTTCCTTCGTTTTAGAAAATATATCCATCAATCCCTTTCTTGTTGAAAGATATTAGATATCTACAACTCTCTACTTAGGAATTTCATATATATCCATCCAACTAAAATTCTTGTAAATATTGAAATTTTATTTTATATATTCAGGATCAATCTAGTTAACTACATGGCTCAAATTTTCAATTTCTAAAATTTCTTTACAAAATTCAAATTTCAAATTTAATCTATTTATACTCATCGTTCCACAGTCTTTGGCTCACCATTAGTTGTTGACTTTTCCACTTAGCCGACCTTTTAACAGTAAAATTTCTCATTTAATTTCAGAGAAGAATCTGAAATTTGGGACTAATTTTGAAGGTATTCAGTCAAGATAAATGTGAAAACTAACAATTATATTGCTTCTGAGGACAACTGGATATGAACAAAGAGCTCAACTGGATAATTACTGCTAAGCCAGTTTAAAGATTCATAAAGGTGATAGTCTTCAGTTAATAATGCAAGTTTCTTTTAACCAAAAATAAGAGAGAGAGAGAGAGACAGAGAGAGGAAGCTGAGACACTGTTTCTCACAGCAAAAAATTCATTTAATGAACAAAGATCATTAGCATCCACTGACATCCATAACCTACTATCAACTACTTTTTATGCTAGTAAAAGTTTTCTGGGTGGTGCTAGAATACCTTAGTGTAGGGATCACCAGGTTCTTGATGCAGAAGAGGGCGAGAAGCAGTACCAACAGCAGCAATTCGCTTGGCTAGAGCTTCCAAAGGAACATCCAACCAAGCTGTGACTCCCTGATTCATGTGTTTCCTGGAATTACAAAAGTTAATATTTCATGTTGATTTCAAAATAGTGGTACATAACTATCACATGCATCCATCTCCTACCAGTTGATCGGCCGTATCACAGCACCACCACCAGTAGCAACAACTAAGCGACTCATAGAAGACAGATCCTTCAACACTTTACTCTGAGAAGGTGACAGTGAAAATAAGATGATCTAGCTAGCTTAACAACTTGCTTTCTTGTAGCATCACTATTTCACGGTACAACTTTCCAATTTTCTAGAGATCCATTTAATGAGATGGTAAACCGAAAATTTTATCATGTTGTGAGCAATAATAAAAGATTCAGGAAGCCATTTTCCCACAAGGTAACTTGAACTTGCCTCATTATCCCGGAAGAAAGTTTCACTATGCTGTTCAAATATCTGAGCAACAGAAGAAATGCCAACTGCTTGCTCGACCAATTTGTCACTGGCAAATGAACAAATATTTGTAGTTTGTCACAATCGCATACATGGCCGATTGTGAAATTTTATATATACATGTTCACCAGGATAATGCATATTTTACTTATATATATGAACACACCTGTCAAAAAAAGAATAACCTAGTACTTCAGACAAGATCTTTCCTACTGTGCTCTTCCCAGATCCCATCATTCCTGTCATAAAAAATGTAGAGTAATTGATAACAGGGGCTCGAGGCGCAAACAATTTAAATAAAATAACAAAATTGTTGTAATGCCTTCCTAAATAAATAACTGACCAACAAGATAGATACATCTTCCATTTAGGTAGGGAAGGACATCTTCTGACCTTTTCTGCAATTAAAAAACATCCTATGAGATGTGAAGTACTAATTTGCACTTCTTGTCTCTCTTTCAGAGTAGATTAGTCTACAGCATATATCCAAGCATCATTGCCTACCTTGAGTATCAATGCTGCATCAACCACCGAATGATGAAATCGTTCTGATCCTTCATTACAAGAGAAAAGATGTCAATTAAGAACCTATAAAGAATATGAGATAGAACTATCAACTTGGAGAAACAAAGTGAGAACTATCTGTAATTCTTTGAAACCAAATTTTTAGCATAGATCACATATTGGTAAATGAGAAAATTGGTCATCTAAAGATCAAAAGAAGGTTTCAACAAGGTCTTCATCAAACAGAACAATAAAGATCACAATGAATGAAGAATATGCCCTTTAAATTGGAAGGACAAAGCATACACACGTTGGATTGTAATGCAATCAGCAAACAGTTTAAACCACTTTGGAGTAAATGGCACTCTACTTCCCCTCCTCTTGGTTCGAGCTATATTAAGAATAATATGGATGGAAGGGATCCTTCCACAGTTTTGAAGCATTCAATAGCTTCACAGTCTATAATTCACACAAAACATTTTGCTAATACTATCAGAAAAACATGAAAATATTTAGCAGAATATTTAATAATATCATTGAATAAAAAAATGCAAAATCTAGCATGTCTAACCACTATTTTGATAAATGCCATAAAGTTCTTTGACCAATAATGCTTATGAGAAACTTTTCATACAAAATAGCACTTACTGAGAACTATATTGATGGATTGAACATAACAAATTAGATATGAACACTAAAGTTATGCCATGAAAATGTACAATAGGTCTGAAACTCATCTCCCAAGCACTGGCATTCAATGATCTCCAATGTTGAAAACAAGTCTTCCACTTTCCAGCAACAATAACAATTTTTCAGAGCTGATCATAAAAACGCCTCCCAGTTAAGGGAGATGTCTCATAACAACCAATAAAGACTGTGTGCGGTGTACAACCAATGCTTCTTATTTCCTTCGGAGAACAAACAAAAAGTATAAATCAAAAGGCAGATATTCAATCAGCTTCCATTATTCCCAATTTTCCTGCTCCATTATTTTCTGAAGATTCAAATGAATCGTTCCTTTCATTCTTGGCGTCAAGCTACGGTAATGCAAAGTTGGAATTTTATGATTGTGGATTTTTTTTTTCATGAACCATTTTTCCCTATCTTTGCGCCCAAAAAGGCAATTTTTCGTCGAAACAAAAAAAAAAAAATCTTCGAAGCCATACTTTTAGCAAAATGGACAAATCGACAACCTCAACCAAACGAACTCACCAGAATTTTTCTTAAAACAACACGAAATCTTCAACTCCGCCCGACCGGACCGGATCGAAGCGTCAAGTTTCTCGCGCCGCCGAAACCTAATGGCCGGAACCCTCCCCTGCTCAAAGAATCCCTCTGTAAGCCTCAAGGAGCCACCGCTTCCGCTTCCGGTCTTATCCAAACTGACAAACGAACACGAAGGCAAGCTCGACGCAGCGGCCACCGCCGCCATTGCAAACAAAAAGCCTTCACCCACTACAGATCACCAGAGGCCAAGATCGGCCTCCCTGACAGATCAGCGGTCGGCGACTGCACCAAGCCGTGGTCGACGGAAGATGGAAGCGAGGATTTGAAAGAGGGAACCCAACGGGAAGCAGTCAGGGCAGGGGTAGGTACACGCCGGCAATCAAGAAGCAGCGGACAGGTGGCGCTGGATATCCTCCGGTTTTGTAAAGACACGAAAGGGGTTGGTGTGGCTGGACTTCAGAACTGGATGAGACCGTGTTAATTTACCATAACACCCCAACTGGATCAATATATTTTCTCCTTTAGTAAATATTTAATAGCGCAAAGAATAATTGGAAAACTTTGAATATTTTTATTTTATTTTTATCATTAGAATTAGGAATTAATTAATTTTGAAACTGAAACTGAAGAGGGGTGTTTTGGGAAATTAATGTTGGGAAGGTGGGATGGACTTGATCACGTGTGCCACCCACCATGGCGCGTGCAGCTAGGGGTTGGCGAGGGTAGCTGAGTTGACCGTGGAATTGCCAATAATTAAATAAAACTCCAATTGAAAGTGGGTGTGCCGAGAGCTAAACCATCAAGATTACATCAGTAATTAATGCGATATTAATTGTTTAATTGGATATACGTGTTGCCACGTCGGATTGATTTAGTGCCATCCATAATATAAAATGGATAAAAGTGAAAATCTCCTATTTTATAAATGAATAGCGATCTTGTCTTAAGTCGAAGAGACGGAATGCTGGGATATGACATTTCTACTGATCACGTACAGACTCCGTTTCGACCTGCAACATAGCTCATGTCGGTGTCGAGACAGGGAAGGGGTCTCCGACATTGACCCTCCGACGCTTAAGTCAGTCACTGGCGATGAAGTAGAAAGCGGAGCAAAGACAATGAGAATGAACAGTAGCAACAACAGTGTATTCCGCATGCCTCCGTCGATGCTTGGACTCCCCTTTATATAGAGCTTCTATAACGCGCGTGCATGCTTCTCAAGGCGAGCACACTTCCCTAAGTTTCCCTGAAAAGGTTTATCAGTAAAGTGTCCTTGACACAGTACCTTAACAAGTCGACCATATCTCTGAGGTCACAATGGAAGCTTCCGTCGTACGATCTTCTGTTTGACCATGCCACTTGTCAGCGACACTAGCCCCAAAAAAGATGTTGAAATATAGCGTGTTGTGTCTGTCGCTGGCCGAGTGGGATAGCCACTCTGCCGGAACTCCACTGTATGCTCAGCCGGAATCTTGCTATTATTGTATGTAGTCCGCTTGGCCCCAACATTGTTATTCCTGTATCCAGTCCACTCGGTCGTAACTTCGCTCGCTGTTCTGTTTCGAGTACTATTATAAGGCCGAGCGGGGTAGCCGCTCGGCCAGATTCCGCACATCTCTTTTTGTGTCCTCCTTTATTGACCGTCGGGTGTCCTCGGCGTATTATCTGAGTTAGAGGTGGAGTTGGACCAGGCATTTCTCCTCCCGGTCGGAACATGATCGTCCGATCGCCCGATGATATTTTGAGCGTTAATCACCTTAATTTTGACCTCTAATATGACAATTATTCCGCTAAAAATGGGGCCTCTTCTTATCACCGCATCAAAATAGTTTTTTAATTAATAAATGATCATACTTCTCTGGAATGGATTCATTCCTACGTAAGAGAGAGAAAATAAGAAAATTAATGTAGTAAAAAATAAATATTCAAATTTAATAAAAATATGGGTTTTATCTTAAATTATATATTTAAGATAAGGAAGTGACGTGGAAATTCTTAAACCCTTTTCTATTGATGGCAATAATTATGTTTAATTAGGTTAATTTGGACGGTCTTCCCTAATTTTTTACCCTGAACAATGTTGACCACAGCCACCGTGACTATATTTTTAAGGTTGACTTTTTCAACTAATTACTACCATCAATTTGTCGGAAGGAGATCCATGAACGTAGCTCGACGTTGACTTGTAGCTTTCTCCGTGTGCTATATAAAGTTTATCATGGCTCGTTTCTCAGATCAGCGCCCGTCTCAATCATTAGGAGCCTCGGCTCCCACTCTTCCAATCCTCTCTTTAATTCATCAATAAATCATCAAACGCAGAGGATAATAAGGTCGCAAATTTAGTTTAATTTGTTAGTTGATCAATAAAAAGAACAAAAAAACAAAAAAATGGCGAAGAAGGCTGTGTTTGGCGCCTTCGCCGCGGTCCTGTTGGTGGCGGCGGTGATCGGCGTGATCGCGACGGTGGTGAACAACAACCACAAGTCGTCGGAGAAGGAGACATCGCCGTCCACGTCCATAAAAGCACTCTGCGCCCAGACTGACTACAGCGATGTGTGCATACGTACCGTCGGAACCGTCAACTCCTCTGCCTCCGATCCCAAGGCGTTCATCCAGGCCGCCTTCCAGGCAGCCATAGACGAGGTCAACGGCGCCTTCCACCTCGCCAACAATGTCAGCACCGGGGCCACAGACGAGTTCAACAAGAACGCCTTCGCCGACTGCAAGTCGCTGCTGGAGTACGCCACCGAGGAGCTGCAGGCCGCCAT
>JBBMJZ010001994.1:0-12037 GCA_037833815.1 Zingiber zerumbet | reverse complement strand
CTGATCCAAGCAAGTCCTGCTTTTAGTCCACTGAACCTTTGACTGCTACGTCAGCTTGACTTTTGACTGCCACGTCAACTTGACTTTTGACTGCCACGTCAGCTTGACTTTTGACTGCCATGTCAGCTTGACTTTTGACTGCTATGTCAGCTTGACTTTTGACTGCCATGTCAGCTTGACTTTTGACTGCCATACCAGCCTGACTTTTGATTCCAAATCCTCCTTCCGGGACCCCACATTCATGCACCGTATCATATATATATGGAACTGGTTTCATCTATTTTTTTTAATCAATTCCAGGGTAAATTAGGAAATGAAAATTTTATTTTTTAATTAATATTAGGGTAAATCGAGAAGTGAGTAAAATTTTTGTATTATAATATAATTAAGATTTAACATTTAGATCCTTAATTAATTGTCACCTCCATTGCCCCGGTAGCTGTAGGATTAGTTTTAATTGACAACAAAAGATAAAATTGTCACATCGGCATCCCTTCTAGGGTGGCATCTCACTTTTTAGAAGGGAAGTAAATCATGGGAGATTTCACTTAACAATAGCAATGCGTGCAAGGAGGTGTTGTTGTAATTAGTGGGATATTTTATATTTGTTAGAAATCGACCTTAGATCTATTGACAGTAACAATCAACTATTCTAGTCAGTGGGAATTGTATGATTTGTTTGTATAAAAAAATGATTAACTAAGTCAGGTAACGTCGAATTTTAGCGACTGACACAATTCTACGGAAGTTTTCCATCTGCCATCTGGGTAAATCAGGAAAGTGCACATGAAGACTCATCCTAACCGTTAGCATTCTCAGGTCCATTACCCATTAAAAAGAAAAATTCTCAATAATACGTCAGTTAAGTCTCGAACTCTAGATCCCTGATTTATCACTAGAGGACTTAGGGGGTGTTGGGTTGATAGGTTTGGGAATGAAGGAATGGAATGATAGTAAAATATAGTGTTTGGATTGTGAGTTTGAGAATGATAATTTGGGAATGATTACTGCATTTATGGGAATCAACCAAACCCATATAACTAGGTGAGTTTCATTTTCATTCTCATTCTCATTCTATCATTATCAAACCCATATCGATAGTCATTCCCACCATTTAACTAAACGCCCCCTAAGTCATGATAACCTGCCCTTGAGGTAAATTAATGATTAATCGGTCAGGTATTGTCGAATCTAGGGTGACTGGTGCAACTCCATGGAAGTTTCCGGCTAGTCACTTGGGTAGATTGGGGAAGTGCATATGGAGACTCATCTTTACAACCAGTATTCTTAGGTCTGCTACCCATTAAAGAATTTTTTTTAATAATAAATCGTAATCGAATCTCAAACTCTAGATCTTTGATTTATCACTAGAGGGTCTAATCATGATATCCTGCCTTTGGGGGCTCAAAAAAAAGATGATTAACCAGGTCAAGTAATATTGAACTTAAAATGACCGATCCAGTGAAGTACATATCTAGGATTAGTTTTCACTCCAACATCTGCTAAGACGATAGATAACCTTTTGTTTTTGAATCGAAAGACACTCCTTACCGATCAAACCAATCAACTTATCGGTTAGATAGATATTCCAAACATTTCTTAACCCTAAAAAAAACTTTAAACTCTAAATCTAAACCCCTATTTAAAGTCAACAGTCAAACGGTTACCTTCCCACCCACATCCTTCTGAGCCATGCCGTTGTCCTGTCTCCTCACTAATCTACTACTTTCAAAGTCAAACCCGACAGCCCATGATCCACCTTTAATAACCCACTTTAAAATACTGCAGTTGCATAATCAAGATCCAAAACTAGTAGTTCATCCAAACACATCAAGGAGATGCATAATATATTTCAAGGGAACCCAAAACAATGATCTTTAGCTGAAGAAAATCCAAGGAAAGAAGTAGAACAAGAAAAAAAACCAATCCTAGATAGAAAAATTGATCGCCTGGCTTTCCCATGCATGCCGCCGTCGGCCGGAGAGTTCTTCATCTAGCACTCATGCTTCCCGGAAATGGCCGCTCTTTTAAAAGCCCGAACAGATCAGGAAACCTTGTGGCGAAGAAGTAGAGCTTCCATTTTCGGGTTGGATGGAGAAGAAGGGCCGGGAGGAAGTGGAAGGCTGAGATAAGGAAGTAACATGACTAATTAGTAAGTGTGGTGGTTATATACTAACTATTGTTGTTTGGATTAAAGAAATGAATATGAGGGAAGGGAAGGGAACACATTGGAGAAAATAGTGGAGTTGATAATTAGTTAAAGAAAGAGGATGGGGATGGTAGAGCTAGGAATAAGGAGAGGGAGTAAGGGTGTTGCCAAGAAGATGACGAGAGTTTAGTAAACAAGGAGAAAAGTAATGAGTTTCTTTTTCTTCATCTTTTCGCGATGATTGAAGAAGAAGCTCCAATTTAGGGCTTGAGGATTCAAACTTAACATTATCGATCGAGTTGGAGCCTCGGCGAGGAGTGTAAAGCACCACATGTTAAAAAAAAATTATTAAATAAAGTGAGCATACATATATCAATTTAATTTTGAATTATTGTTATCTATTTCTAGAATTGAATCAAATTTGTTTATTGTTAAAGCTTGTTTGATAAGGTAATTGAGTCCAACTGAGTTTAAAATGAATCAAACTATTGAAATAATTGTTCAAGCTTGACTTGATTTCTTTTTATACTTTTACATTCTTAAGTATATTTGGTTGATTAGTGAGCTTGATATTAAAATTTTCTTTGTTTATTTTGAGAGCTTGTTTATCTATGTATAGGTTTGAAAAGAGGTTTGTTGATGAATATGATTTCACAAACTTTGTTCTATTCGTGGACATTGTTAATGAATATTATTCACAATATTTGTTCATAAAAATTAATAAGCTGAACAACATATGCGTTTAAACTCATTCATATAGCTTAATAAGTTGTTCAAACTTTTTTTCATTTAATTGATTTTGTATATATGGGACGAAGGTTATGGTAAAGTTGTTCAACTTAATCTAGAAGGGGGATTGTTGCTTTGTGATCTAAAAATCACGGATTCAAATCCTGGAAACAATCTCTTACAAAAAAGCAAGATAAGACTGCGTATAATAGATCCTTCCTCGGGACCCCTCATGGCGGGAGTTTCGTGCATCGGGTTGCCTTTTTTAATAGATGAGGAGAACAAATTAAGTTGAACATCAAGCTTGTACTAAGTTTTTACGAACGTTTGGTTCACTTACCGTCTTATCTATTTTGATGTTCATTAAAACTAATCAAATAAAACTTAAACTTGTTCATGAACGTCTAGACGATCTGAAGTTGAAAGTTCATGCACTAACCTGAATAGAGATTGCTAATGGATTATTTAGTTGGAATAGCATAAAAGTGAACACTTTATTAGGGTTCTTGGATGGAACTACCTGAATTCTAAGCTCGAGAATGAGCTTGAACTTGGTATAACTAGCACTTGCAGATCCGTAATCTACGAAATACTTAGTTCAAAAGTTTCAGATCTAAGTAGTTAATTTAAACAATAAATTTCAGGTAGAGAAGTAGATTGTTCTTCTCAGCTTTTTCCCTTTTAGTCACTCTCAACTTGCCTTTTGCTTTCATGGAATGGGACCTTATCACAAACTCATCATAGTGCATACCATTAACTATCGACATAATTATCGATCGAGACAAGTGACAGAGTCGCTGTTCTATATAGGAAAAGGCAGTTATTTCTTTCCATATTTAACACTGAATCAGCTCTTGTTCAACTTGTTCATTCCGAAGCTAGAGAATCGATATGATCCAATTCGGAAAGCAACCAACTTTAGCTAACGGGCAACCGAAAAACAAGTGTCGGCATGATTTTAGCATCATCTTCCACTTGATATAGCTAATGAGCAACTGAAAAGCAACCAACTTTAGCTAACGGGCAACCGAAAAACAAGTGTCGGCATGATTTTAGCTTCATCTTCCACTTGATATAGCTAATGAGCAACCGAAAAGCAACCAACTTTAGCTAATGGGCAACCGAAAAACAAGTGCCGGCATGATTTTAGCTTCATCTTCCACTTGATATAGCTAATGAGCAACCAAAAAACATAGCCAACCAAGCAAAATTTGACTTGAGGCATCCAAACAACCATGAAAAGATGGAACTCGTAAGCAGATTCTACCGACAAAAAAGGACCGAACCAATCTCAAAATGTAGAAGTTTTAAACAATTAAACAAACTCAAATTAATTAAAGTTTGACAATGCCTAAACGAACTAAGTTCAAACAAGTCCAAATTGCTCGGAAAAAAGAAACCAAGTTAAACCTGAACAAGCATTTTAACGGCTTAGTTCATTTTAGGCTCGGTTTGATTTGACTCGATTACTTTATCAAACAAACTTAAATAACACAGTTTAGTTCAACTTGGTTCGTTTTCAATCCTAATGACTTAAACTGCATTTTTTAGTGCATTTGAATGTTAAATGCAGTTCTATTGTTTTAGAAAGTCAGCAACAACAAGGTTTGAACAATCACCAATTCATGCAACAACACACAAGATTCATCCCCAAAAGGCACACTGAATTGGTCCAATGCTGCAACTGCTAATGAATTCTCGGATTTGATCCAAACTTTGGCACACTGATGAGGCTCTTGGTCAACCAGATGGCTGTTTCTCGAGATGACACGGCTTCTTCTCCGAACGGTCTCAGAACACCTGCGAGCTCCTCGAGCTTCTCTTGCTGCAGCAGCTGCGCACACAGCTCCAGCAGAGACTCCAGCGCATTGGCTCTCTGCTGAATCACACTCAAGATCTCCCACTCACCATCGCCATGAGGCTGTGTGATTGTGCTGATCGACGAGGTCTCTTCACCAACACCAGCCATCTCATCTGCAAAGCCACCTTGCTTCATCTCCTTTGGCCCCTTAAAAGACTCCCTCTCAATTGTCTTCTCCTCTTCTTTTTCTGCAGTGTCAATTCTCTTTATGTCAGTTGTCGATTGTTCGGAATTTTGAAGTTCACTTGCTTCACCCTCAAGCTTCTTCGGGCTTCTCCTTCTTCCTGGTTTCTCTTGCACATTGATCTTGTTTGGCTTTATAGGGAGGTACTGAGACGGTGAAGGAGTCCATGATGCAGCAAGATGCTGCTGCAAATAAGATTCCCTCAACAACTCTGCAGCCTGATTTGAAATGGAGTTGTGGATATCAACCAGAATTGCTTGAGATAAATGAGGATACAATTTGAAAACTTACTGTAGGTCTATGTTCTGGGTTCCTTCTCAACATAGATTTGATCAATCTCTTCCTGTGCCATCATTCATATCGAAAGTCGAGAAATTAGTTTAAGCTACTGGTACTGTTTTCTAAGATAGCTAGAGAATTCAAGGATAGCTTACAGAGAAGAAGAGTATATGGGAGGCATTGGTGATATAGATGATCTATTGATTTTGTTAACCAAACCTTGCATGGTCTGTTTGGGCAAGTTCATAAACATCAACAACAAATTCTAATATCAGAAGAAAAAGTATGAACAATTTGGCATGAACTCACAGGAGCTCTAAAGGCTGAACTATGGGCTGCTATCTCAAACATGCAGCAACCTTAAATTTTTCACAGTCGATCCACAAAAAGTATTTTACCATGATTCTTATTCTATCTGAGTTATTTACAAACAAAAGTTCAATGTCAAATCTTACCGAGTGACCATATATCCGATTTGTATCCATACGGCTTATCAGCTAAGATCTCTGGGCAGATGCAGTTTGGAGTGCCTATGACCTTCAGAAACACGTTTGCATAATAAAGTCATGGAAACTGAAGATTAAAGTTTATGAATCTAAAGATTTAGTGAAGGAACGAAATGCCCTACTGTTGAAGCAAGATCTTCTGCATTGAGCAATTGTGAGAGTCCAAAGTCACCTGCAAGCATGCAAATAAGAAAAACAAAACAAAACAAAAAAAAATCTACTCTTTTGTGTTTATAAGAGAATTGCACTTAATCTTACCAAGTCGAACATCATCATCCTTGGTGAGAAATATGTTAGAACACTGAAACAAAAAAGGAAAAAGGCTAAATAATCAGGCAAGAACAGAATTAAGATCACTGCAAGAAAATGGAGGATGATACGGGATTCTGTACCTTGAGATCGCGATGGAGTACTCGGTTGGAATGGAGGTAATCAACAGCCAAGAGCAACTGCGTGAACCATTTGCAGATCCTCTGCAGGCCAAATTAAGTCATCAAAATGAGAGAGAGAGAAGGGATTCAGCAGAAACTACCTTCTCAGAGAAGAACACGCCCCTGGCCTTCTTTATTTTGCTTGACCTGTTCAATTGGGAACTTGATTATAGACAAGGAAGAGCAGGAAAGAAGCCATGAATGCATTCACTCACATGTCTCCTCCTTCACAATAACCCGTCACGATGCAGACAGAGCTTCCCTGCGAAGAACAAGAAGAAAAAACCACAGAATTGAATGCCAAACTGAACGGAGGAATCGATTTTACCTTCTCCACCCATCCGTCTCTGTATTCCACAATGTAGGGGTTGCTCAAGCTCGCGATCAGATCCATCTGTAGATGAACAATCCAACAAACACGAACGAGGCACATTGCAAAAGAACGAAGTACAAGTCGCTGCCAACTAAGTCTACCTCCTGGTACGCAGTGCGTTGGAACTTCTCCGTCGTCCTGGCCAACCGAATCCGCTTCATCACGTACCTGCACGAAACGAATCGATCACGTCACTCCAAATCGAGGGCGTTCGGGCGGCGAGTTCACCGCTCACCTCTTCCGGTCGGTCTTGTGGACGACGAGGAAGGCGGAGGCGAGATCGCCTCTCCCGATTTGCTCCACCACGTCGTAGCAGGAGGCCTCCGATTCCATCGCTGCTGCTTCTTCCTCTCCGGCGCGGCGCCTATCGAGCAATGTATACAAGTAGGGTTGAAAGCGATCACGGCTGTCGAACGGGGATCGCGGCGGTGGCGGCGACAATTACGCATTGAAAGCCATGGCGAACGAGTGACTTCTGTTAATTCCCAAAGGCGAGTATTTAAATCGGACGGAGGAAGACGAGGAAGGTTCGCCCGTCGCCCACCCACCGCCACACCGTGACGCCGCGGGTTCCATTAGAATGGTAGCGCTTTCTGCCAATGGCATTGTGGAGGTAAGGCAGCGGGTAACGAGAGTACTGGGAGGAATTTGGTTGTGCTTGCGAGCTGTGAGCGTGGGGGAGAGAGAATGACGGTGTTGTTGGACCAGCAGATTGGGACCGTTGGATGAGAGAATGGACAGTATTAGATGAAGTTTCACAGAAACTTTACGAGTTGATCTTGCATGTGATGGATTGTCATGCGGTTGGAGAAGGGAAAGAAATTTTCTTGGCGCTGGACCTCGACGTGGACCTGCTGCTGACTATTGCTCTTTAAAGGGTGGAATTTGTCAACTTGCTCACCAGCTGTGACTGGGTGGAGTCCATCTACTTTATTTTTTATTTTTTTTAATTTTTTGTTTTTGTTTTTTTTTTATCGAACTCGCAATTACGAAATCACAGGGGCTGCAATTATCATTGCGATAATCGTGAGCTCACAATGGAGTTTGCAGTCATCATGCTTACAGTGGCGAATTCATGACTAGATCAGGATTCAGGCTCAAGCTCCGAGTCATTTCATGGCCGCTGCAAAATCAAAGCCGCTTGGCTAAAGGGACCTTAAGCAACAGTTAAATCACAGTTTGACAATGATTTCATAGAATCTGGTGATGGACGGTAAAAGAGGTCAGGTGAGTATAATCATTTTTTACTGCTAATATAATGATAAAGAAGGACCCTGTTAGTAGGTCAAAATAGAAGAAAATAATAGATATGAAGGGTAAAGTCAGAATAGTCAAAAGACTTAGGCCCACGAAGTAAATCAATTAAGCTGAGTGGCGGCCTCGTCTGTCTGGCCAGGCATGACAACCCGATTGGCTCCAGTTGTGCCCAAACTACCGCTCTGGGAAAGTTCACGATTAAAGCTGATAGTTAAGGAGCAACTCCCCTGGACCGCTATCCTCAAGCGGGAGGCATGTCCGGTAGGACAAAGGGTAGCCCTCCGACAACAGTACATCCGACCGGAAAGAAAGATAAGAATTTTGTGCATGACGTCCAGATGGGGACTACCTGGCCGAGCAGTTGCCGGTCGACCGCGTATTAGCCTACTAACTACCTCATCATATTCTTTTGGGATTTTGTACCACTAATAGCAGAGTATGTCCAGCAGGCAAATCGTACTTTAGAATCTTCCATGCTATCATATCAGAAAGTTGCATGGCTACTTAAGGAATGATATTAGGAAACATTTTGACTTGTCTTTTCCTAGGACGCATAGGAAAATGTACCTACGCTTTGAGATGTGTGCACAAACACGACAGTGACACTATAAAAGGAGATTCCCGTCTACATGCAATGGTATGCGCAACTTCGTTTTCTACACTCTCTTGCTACAGTTCTCCATTTTTCTACTCACCGAAAATTGACTTGAGAATCGAAGGGTCATTGTTGGGAATCTCTTCTAGGCTCGGCACTAACACCTCCTATGTTGCAGGTTTACATGGAGTGTTCGCTGCGTTTTCAGACACATCCCTAGTCTGCCGCCATCTCCGTTTTCAGACAGGATCACATTTGGCGCCATTTGTGGGAATTTTTACCTGAATCCGAAGCATGAAGATGGAGGACGTTGGACAACTTACTACGGTAACACTAATATAAGAAGACTTGAAGTTGTTGATACAAGTCCGAGCAGCGAAGATGATGAAGCAGTAGCAGATAGCGGTCGATCGCCAAGCAGATGACCCCGCCGCGTCAAGAATGGGCCAAGACACTGAACCCAGAGCCCTTGTGGAAGATCAGGCTTGTCGAAAACAAAGCAACAGGCCGACTAGCGTCTCTTGAGATGCGTTAAACACATCCATCCCTTACCATCGTGCGTTGTTCTGCATGCGGTCGAAAGAGTAGGGCTGAGCGGAGCGGACACCCAACTCCTCATCAGATGGCGCACCCGTCTGGGATGAGCAAAAAAAGTAAAGCATCTCGGCTCAATACCTCTTCTGAGCAAATTAACCTACAGTTTTCCCAGGAGATCCTTGATGACCAGCTGCCATGCCATTATAGGCCTTTGACGATCGGGGAATACACAGGGGCAACCGACTCCGAAGATCACCTCATCAAATTTGATAATGTGGCAATGCTCCACCTGTACACCGATGGACTCAAGTGTCGTGCATTCCTTATCATGCTCTGCGGATCAGCACAGAGGTGATTCAAGAGGCTGCCGATTGGATCCATCCGAAGCTTCAAAGATTTTCAATCGGCGTTCCTACAACACTTTGCAAGTAGTCGCTGCCATCAGAAGACAAATGTCAATCTATTTGTGGTCAAGCAAGAGCCTAAGGAAGCACTGTGGGCTTATGTTAAAAGGTTTAACCAAGTGACCATAAAAGTCTATCAGCCACGCAGGAGATCTTGATAAACTCTTTTTCTCAAGGACTTGTAAAGGATGAGTTCTTTTAGTCACTCATTCAGAGGTCTTCGAAATACTTCGATCATCTGTTCGGGCGGGCTATCGAGTACATCAAGGTTGAAGAAGCCCAAGTGGCTCAGAGGACGGAAGTAATTCCCGAGCCAACCACTATCCTAAAGCGTCGATCAGCGCATGCATATAAACCACTAAGGGGGTCCCGAGTGAAAGCAGCGCAGCATCACCAAGAGCCCCGGACCCATGCGGTCCAACATGTGGAGCTCGAGCGGGTGAGGCCCATTGAGACCTGGCCGTGGACCCTGCATTCTGCTCTTATCATCGGACAATGACGCACAACACCAAAGATATTACAGTTACAAACTGAAGCCCCACCGAGCAGCTTCATCAAGATTCCGCTGTCAATCCCCCTCGCCTGATAGACACCATCACCAACAAGTGGGAGGGCGGCGTGAAGAAAGGAGGCTGGTGACTGAAGAGCACCGATAGCCACATCAGTATGGAGACTATCAAAGGCTTGCCCGAGCATTTGCCGAGCGGGAATGTCCGTCTGCTCGGGAAGAAGAAAACAGTAATAACGCCGCTCAAGGTGATATTGGGATGATTGTAGGAGGACTGACCAATGATGACTCTGACCGGGATCGAAAATCGCACGCCTGGTGGTTAGAAATTCTCATTGTCAGTTATAGCAAAACAGGAGCAGAAGGATCAGAGATCAGTTTCGGTCCTCAAAACTTAGAGAGGGTGGAGGTCCCTCATGACGGTGCCCTGATTATCAAAGCGGTAATTACTAATTGTAATATTTACCGCACCTTTATAGATACAGGCAACTTGGTAAATATTATTTCCAATAAAGCATTCGATCAACTATAAAATGATCGAAATGAGTTGCAGCCCATGATGACTCCCTTATACGGGTTCACAGACAATGAGGTATTACCGATTGGCTAGGCTCGGCTGGCCATATCCCTCAGAGAGGAGCCACTTAAGAGGACAAGGGCGAGGATGAGAACGACGAACTTCATTGTAGTGGACGCCCCGTTCGCCTACAATGTCATTTTGGGCCGACCGACGCTGAATGACTTCCGAGCGGTCATGTCCACGTTCAGCCAAAAGATCAAGTTTAGGTGCATTCAGTCCATGTTTGACCGTAGATAATTTGGTCGGTGAAGTCAAAGGCGACCAGTTGGCGGCTCGGCAGTGCTATGTTGAAATGGTAAAAGCAGAGTCACGGGCCGTACGGAAGGCTCCAAGGCTTGAAGTAAACACAATTTTGGAAGAGCCTCCCGCCCTGGTCTATAATGACAAAGAAGAAGTCTAGGTGCATCCCAGCCGGCCAAAAGCCACAACTTTCATTACGGCCAACCTAAGCAAAATCAGATAATCCGAGTGGAAGTAGAAAAGATGCTTGAGGCTGACCACATACGCGAAGTACAATTTCTGAGCTATCTAGCTAATGTGGTGCTAGTCTTTAAGGTAAGCAATAAATGGTAGGTTTGTATTGACTTTTGAGACTTAAATAAGGTCTGCCCGAAGGACTACTACCCGCTTTCACGCATTGATCAGATGGTAGACTCAACGGCGGGCTGCAAGCTGATCTGCATGTTAGATGCGTACCAGGACTACCACCAGACCTTGCTCGCCAGCGAAGATCAAGAGAAGGTCAGTTTTATCACGGCCAACGGGACCTTCTGTTACAATATGATGTCGTTCAGATTGAAGAATGCTGGAGCCACCTACCAAAGGCTGATGAATAAGGTGTTCTGAGGTCAGATCGACCAAAACATGAAGGTATACATCGTCGATATTATGATAAAATCCCTCTAAGCCATTGATTTCTGTACAGATATCGAGGAGACCTACCGAACACTAAAGCGATATGGAATCAAGCTCAATCCAAACAAGTGTCTGTTCGGAGCCAGTAGCGGGTGCTTCCTAGGTTACATCCCGAGCGAGGGATCGAAACAAATCCAAGCAAAGTAAAGGAGCTCTAAGACATGCCCCCGCCCCGCAGCTTAAAGGAGGCTCAGGGGCTGACCGGATAGATCACAGCACTCTCAAGGTTCATATGCAAGTCGTCCGATCGGGGCCATCCTTTTTTCAAGGTGCTACGCCGAGCCATGAAATTTCAATGGAACGTTGAATGCGACAAGGCGCCGAAAGAGCTCAAGAGTTATACTGGCAAAGCCCATCGCTATTGAGTCGCTCTGGATGTACTTGTCCATAGAGCGAACGGTCGACTCGGTGTTGGTACAACAAAACGGCGCTGAACAACAGCCGGTATACCTTTTAAGCCATATATTGAAAGATGTTGAGTGTCAATACAAGTATTAAAAGAAATATATGTCGACTCGAATACGACTTGGGATAAAATGATATTAAAGTTGAAAATAATAACTAAGAATGTACTGAGTCAAAGAGACGTGTACTACCGTATAAAGAATCTTGGTGGTAAAATTAAAAAGTACAAAAGAAAGTGAATGAAAAAAAAACACCTATAAGTTATTATACACTTATAAAAATAGAAAATTTTAAAAAAAAAAAAGAGACCAAAAAAGTGTTGAG
>JBBMJZ010001979.1:0-12038 GCA_037833815.1 Zingiber zerumbet | reverse complement strand
TGTCTATGTATGGATAAGCTACGTAACCCCCGCCCCTTTTAGTAGGGAGGGCGTTACAAGTGGATAGTCGTTAGCCCTGAAAGGCTGTTACGAAACAAACGTTGAATTGTACTATGATGAACCTCCACGTATGATGTCATGTGTTTGTTAGCTATTCCCATGAGAGCCTGTTAAGGGGCAACTGTTGGCCCTAAGAGGCTATTAAGGTACAATTATTTGCCTAAGAGGTTGTATGAATCAAAAACTTTATAATGGAGCTTGAAGTGGCTATTAGTATTGTTGATTCAGTTGTGCTATACTGTGACAATAATAGTGTCATCGCACAGGCAAAGGAGCCAAGGTATCACCAATGATCTAAGCATGTACTAAGGAAATATCACCTCCTAAGAGAGATTGTTCAGAGGGGTGATATGTTGGTTAGCAGAATAGATACCAGCGAGAATATCGCAGATCCACTCACAAAGGTCCTACCTCTACAGAAACATGAGACCCATGTGAGGAGCCTAGGATTGAGAGTCCATAGTGTTTGGTAATAGTACAAGTGAGAGATTGTTAGTGTGTGCGCTTATGTGCCAAGACACTCCTTATATATTTTGTGAATAATTATTTAATAAAGGCAAGTATTTATCATTAATTATTTACTTTTATGTACGTATATAATTAATGATAAAATTTCACAGATTAATGAGTATATTAATGTGAAAACAATCTTTAATTGGATAGATATCTAAAGGGGGCATGAATATCTCGATCAACGCTGAGTATGACTAGGTCGGGATAAACTAAGGGATGGATATCCAAGTTGTACTTAGGGGTGCCTTGAGTTTAGAGGTACACTGGACATGACCCGCTCAAGAGGAAATTACATATTAAGCATCATTGGTTATTCCTCTTATGAACGAGTGTAACTGATCTTTTGACTTGAGACTTTCATTTATTCTATGCGTGGAGTTATGTGTTTTGACGCCGTTAAAAGCAGTCTTTAATCGGATTGTGATTAATACAGTAGTTAGGTGTATAAAAAAACGTAGAGAGAATAATGTTGAGTCAATAAATGATTCATCGATCTCTTGGATTAAGAGTTAACATCCTGGCTGCTTGATAGAGATATTAGTAACTCAAAATCCATGGTAGTGGGAGAAATGATTTATCAATCAAAAGGAGTCTATTATATCTTGGAAATCAAGTAAAATAATTAATTTAGTAATGATGCATAATGTACTGAATTAGTTGGGATGTAGGCTTAGATGAAGAGATTGAATTACACAGTAATTGGTTCATGATGGTTTACAGCTTATGACTGATATTAATTTTATCACATTGGGTGCCCAAAAATTATCGCTAGACGGTTACTTTAGTCTGTGTATGGATTTACACTTCATATATAAAACCTAGAGGGTCGCAAGAATAACACGTAGATATGAACAATGGTATCGAAAGCTAGTCGAGATCAAGATTAAATATAGAATTATTTGATTAAAAAAAAGGAGAATTTGAATAGTCATGATTATGATGATTAATGGAGAATTCAAAAAGTCATCATAATGATAATTAATGAAAAAGTTGAAGAGTCATCCTAATGAAGGTCATAAATGAAGAATTTATGAAGATTATAATTCTTTATCTTATTAATTAATAAAAATTATAAATAATAAATTTATTGAGAACTTAACCTTTCGTATTCTTTAGAGGCTATATGTAACCATTTTTAGAAAGATTCAAGAGTAGAATTTCTTCTCTCAATCTCTCCCTCGTCAATTTCTTTTTCGTGGACCTTCCACCGGAAAAGATCAGTAGTGCTTATAAGACTTTGTCGATCTAATAGGCCAACATCTAACGGATCATATCAAGTTCGTGTTCTAGTGCACGTGGATACCGCTAGAAGAGTCACACGTGGGGTTCTTATCTGTCTGTGATATCATTCACGCCTATCGAGGACTCGATGTATGTTTTATATTATTTTTATGTAAAACTATATGTACCATGAAAAGATCATGATTCAATACATATCTTCCGCTGCACTCCGAACCCAACAGGAGATAGGTTGAGGCTAATCGAGTGTACTGCTAGATTGATTGACTCCGAGTAGATCTCCTAAACTCGAATGAGTTGCTGTAAACAAACGCTGAGTGCTTAGGAGTGTAGATCTTATACGAAGAGGCCTTCCGAATCCAAATGGGATGGTGCTAGATGAATATAGACTACGTGGGAATGCAGGTCCCGAGTGACCTTTCAAATTTGGAAGAGGTCTTTCCGAACTCCAATGGGATGGAGCTAGTAGATGAATATGGACTACTCGAGAAGGTTCCGAGTGACCTTCCCGATCCCGAATGGGATGGTGCCAGATTAACTAGGGTTACTAGGCAGGTGATTAATTGATCGGGAGATGTGATTGAGTGCTCAGGAAATAATCTTGTATGATTTGAAAGTGAGTCCGACTGTTCAATAAATAACCCTCATACCGTCACAAGTATTATAATATATATATGCAAATAAAATATAAATAATTTTATACTCATCATATAGTTTAACAATATCGCAGGCTCCATCATGTAGTTTGTCATATTGCATTGACATCCTGTGTGCAAATAAGTACACATCTCATCGTGATAAGCCTAGCTACATTAAGTGGTTCAGCCCAATGAAGACAAAGGTCTGATGAGTTGCTCGTCTTCTCTGTTTGGTTACGCACGTCCCCTTTATCAGTATAAAAAACTTATTTAAAATATAGCAATTTATTTTAATAGTAATAGTGATAATCGAAATAATAAATAATAATATAAGATGAGGTGGTATTAATCTTTCGACGTCTGTCTTGCCCCACCAACTCATCCATGAGTTGGCCGACGGCTGGCATCCTCTTTCACAAGGAGAATTCTCCGGATATACCACAGCACCGACTGTGGGTCGTCCCCACCACCATACCTGCGTTAGCATTGGTAACAATCAAGTACCGACGCAACCGAATCTGAGCTGACGAGGAGCCTTCCACCAACAATCCCAGCCAATAAAATCATTTAGGTCATCCACCCAATACCCCACCCGTCGTAGTAGCAAATGAAGAAACAACGAAAAGAAAAACGCTTAATTACCGAAATCGAATGAAACGGAAGCTTCGAGAACAAGACGAAGACCCCGCCGACGATAGCAGAGAGAGGAGACGGCGAAGAAATGGAGTCCCCCGAGCAGAGAAGGTAGCATTTCATCTCCTCCTCGGGCCCTCGTCCATCGCCGCTGCTCCACCAAGGGTGCTTGCCTGTAATTTTTTTTCTTCTTTTTAGATAAAATTTAAATCGAGATTTTTTAGGGGTATTTTTGATTTCTGGATTTAGGCGAAAAGCCTGCGTCTGTTTTCTTCGTCATGTCGACTACGTTGATTAGTAGCGGGGGAGAAGCCTCCGTGGCGGCGGCGGCGGCGGCGGCGGCCGTAGTGGAGTTGGAGTTCGTGGCGTGCGACTGCTGCGGCCTCACGGAGGAGTGCACGCCGGCGTACATCGCGATCGTGCGGGAGCGGCACGGGGGCAAATGGATATGCGGCCTCTGCGCGGAGGCCGTGCGGGATGAGCTCCTACGCTCTGGACTCGTGATCTCGACGGAAGAGGCCATGGGCCGGCACGCCACCTTCTGCCGGAGCTTCAGGTCCGCCAAGGCTGCGGCGGTCGACCCGGCAGAGCAGTTGATCGCGGCCATCAAGCAGTGCCTCCGGCGGAGCCTGGAGGCGCCGCGGGCGGTGCGATCGACGCCGAGCAGCCCCCGGACCGGTGTCGGCCTTGGGGCCCGGTCCAACTTGGTCCGGACCGGGAGCGGGTTCCCCGATCTGCTTGGCTGAGAAGGAAGGCCGAAAAGAGGAATAATAACATTACGAAGAAGGTAAATATTCTCCTTATTGCAGTCCAGAACATACCAATCTCCATGTTCGTAAGAACAGCTTTGTGCTAGGCCAGAAATCTAGGTAATTCTCCTATATTCAATTATTCTCAATTGTAAATGCTACTTGCCAGTCGCGGTAGATGGAAGAATTCCATTTTCCATAATTTATTAGAGATTCTGCAAACAAAATGAGTTTATTGGTTGATTGAACTTGGAACAAACTTATACACTTCCCACTCAACCATCTCCCTAAATTATTCGTGGGAAAAATCAAATCAAATCAAATGGCTAGAAGGCTCTTTTGCGCCACTTGAACCAAGAATTTGTATCCTATGTTTGATTTGATTTGATTTTAAAAATAAATAAATTGGAAATTATGTTCAATCGAAGTCAGGTTGGCCGGTGGATGTGAGGCATCGGTGCCACATCCTGCTGTTGGAGTCCACCCGCCTGGTCGACGCAATCACCTCCGTGATCGGGAAATACACGAAGTGCGTGTTGCATATGCCGGTCGTGATGCCGCTGAACCCGGCGAACGCACCGTGTACCTGACACACATCGTATATGACCAAATGCGCGTCGTCAGTCTTGGAATATAAAATCGATGCAACATTTGGAACAAGTGGCTTACGGCATTTTGGCCCAGTACAGTGCAGAGGATTGCATCAGATGCGTTGGCACGGCAAGCACGGATCATGTAGGTTGGATCGATGTACTTCACATCCGATGGAATGCCTGCTCCCTTAAAATATCTCTTTATCTATCAAAATTCAAACACGTTAGCTAGCCAGTTACTCACAAGTAGGAGAAGCATATCAATAGGATCCATGTAGATGATCATAAAAAGTTGTGATAGATTCATTGTTGTATTCATTGTGATGCTACAATAGTCATTTTAGTCTTCATCAAAAGTTACAATCTAGGATATGTTACGTCAACAGGCAAAAACCCCATGTCATATTTCAAGAGTTGGGAGGGATATCAAACGCTTGATCAAACACAGCCATTATCAGGCATGAGGCGAATTCTGAGGCACTGAGAATTCTAGGTGTCCAGAAAAAATGAATGATACCTCACCTAAATTATATAATATAAGCTTTTATTATTGTTGTTGTTATTATTAATCAGTTAGCAGCAATTTTTTCACTTCTTTCTTCTTAGAAGAATTTCACATCCGTTCTCACAAAAGTTGTATGAAATATGATTCAGCTGATCTAGGTAAAGGATTGACTGGCCTTTCTAAAATGAGGTACTTTTAAAACAAACCTGATGTTGAATGTGAACTCCAATATCACTGAGAACAACATTTCCTGATGCATCTTTTGCATTTGATTGTGTTAGGTATTCCTGAAAGAAATAATGAGATTTTTATCAAAAATGATTCAGGGAAACCAAATTTCAGCAATATCACAAGTAATTGGTGAAGAACACAGGCACACAAGTGCGGCTTATTAAATGCTGTAGAATTTGAGCATATAGTTGAAAAAGGATTTAGAACAATGGGCTTACTTGTCCTGCCCCTTCAGCAACACAAATGACTGCATTTCCTTTTGTTTTTATGAGATACTCTAGATGTTTTAAGACTCCATTAGGTCCCTCCAGCTTGAATGGCACCTTCAATTGGAGGTGATTCAGTAAACTGATGATGATAATATGTTCCAAGAAAAATGGATATTACTAACCTCCGGGATGAGACATATGTCAATTTGACCACTGGACAATGATGCATGCATTGCTATAAAACCACTGCTCCTTCCCATCAATTTGACCACTCCAATTCCATGGTAAGCACTACGAGCCTACATAAGATCAAGCATTAAAATGGCAAGTAAAAAAGAGAAGTTGCTTTTGTCGATGAGAAACATCATGCTGCCAATTTTTTACCTCAATATAGGCAGAATTGATGGCCCTCTGAGCCTCTTCTACAGCAGTATCGAAACCAAATGTTTTGTCCATAAGCAATACATCATTGTCAATTGTTTTTGGCACCCCGACAACTGATACTTTCAGTTTTCTCTTGCAGCACTTGTTTAAGAGAATAAAATAACAACAGATGAAAACCATGATAATCATTACTCTCTGTGTGCATAATCACATAATTGTGAAACAGATGGGAACTTTTCCAGCAAATAACAGTTGTACAAGGAAAGATCATAAGAACAATTCTAAAAGCTTAAGTTAATTCATGCAATACCTCATTATGTATAGCGAGTGCCCCTGCATGTGTCCCGTCTCCACCCAATACAAAAAGCATATCAATTCCCTTGGCCTTTGTGTTGTAAGGAAATCACTAATTAGTACTACACTTTTCAAATACTACTGCCAATTAACTATAACTTAACCAATAACTCAATGTACCTGAATGCTATCAACTATATCACTGGTAGTTGGTGATCCACGAGACACTCCTAGGAAACTCCCACCGGCAAGGTTAATATTCTGCACCGCTTGACAAGAAAGCTGCCAAAAATGTTTCTCTTAGACCACAAGTAGAAATACCCACTTAAATCATCAGTAATGCTTCAAAAGTTAATGTTCAAACCGGCACTTCTGATAAGCGGGGATCAGTAAATCCATGATAACCATATGGAATTCCAACAATATTTTTTACCCCATATATTTCAAGCGTGAGCACTATCTGAAACAAACAAGACAAAGATATCTTCTTAATGTTATGATTCTGAAAATCAGAGGAAAAATATCTACTGCTATCAACAAATAATTAAGACGTGAACAAGTACAGACACATAAGTTGTTCCCATATATTTCAAGTCTAAGGACTATGAACAATTGACTACAGCTTAACAATTGACTACAATATCCATTCACCAGTTTGTTTACTTGCTCAGAAAACTAACTTCTCTCTCTATGAAAATTATTATGCAGAATTAGATCAGATCACAATCACTCTTAATTGCATCCTCCTCCTACAATGTACCAATACTACATGAAATGGTGACCATAATGTTTGAAGAGAGTAAGCAACACTATTAAAGACAGGCTCATAAGAGCATTTCTTTTAGTTTCAACTCTTTTAGTCACCAGGTATTTTACACAGCTAATTGGTACCATCACAAGCCATAATTTTTAGGTTGCCTCATTTCATATTCGATGATTAGAGGGCAAAATCAAGCAGCCCCAAAATATTCAATAACAGAAAATGTTATGTTCAGTACCTTGGTAGAAAATTCATCATTCTACTACTACAAATAAAATTACTATGTTTTCACGACAAGAACTGAATTACAAGGGGCTCGTTTTACAGTATTTTATATAAAAGGGCAGCCCGATGCACGAAGCTCCTCTATGCGGGATCCCGGGGAAGGATCTATTGTACGCAGCCTTATCTTGCTTTTTTACAAGAGACTGTTTCTAGGATTCAACCTTACTGTTTCCAGGATTTTACAATATTTTATATGCCTTTTGCAAATAGACGGTATAAAAAGGAGACTGAGATTTAACAATGACATAATTGCATAAAGCAATCATAGATGTGAAATGAATTTACAATGAATAAAAATTAGATAAATCAAGATTAAAATAGCTATTAACCTGCCTAATTACATCATTAAGTCCAGGACAAAGCCCACCACAAGTAACAATTGCAGCTTTGACCTCCCTTGGTTCAAAGTATATTTGCTTACGTGGTCCAGCACGGTGTACCCTTGTAAAATAAAAAACAAAGTTAATGTAAGAGAAAATGATACGTATACACAAACATAAATAACTGTCAGTTTTAGTTGTTAGCAAAAAGTAATTCATGTTGGGAAAATGGAAAAAGTTATAGAAGGAAAGAGAGAGAGTGACATTAGAGTTCTCAAAATTATGTTTTGGATGCTTAAGTACTAGTCTTTACATTTGGCCCTCTCAACTCATGTTTCAGAATGCTTGGTAGAATAATTACAAATACAATTGGAAACTGTAAAAAAAAATGAACCAAAATAGAACAGTTTCTCAAGCATAATTTCTTTTCCTACATAAACTCAAAAGTATCAAAAAAAAAATCTGTAATTAGTTATGATAATTCCACATAAAATGATAGACTACAAATTGCTCATTTAGATCGGAGTTGAAACTCAATTCATCTCAACTGTAAGCATAAAAATTATCTTTGAGAGAAGTAACTAAAATATAAAAATACATCCAACAGGATAAAACAAACTTCTATACACCTGGTGAAAATACATAAGAAAAAAAATGATAAGAAACGAGTCTACACTTCTAGTAATCACTAATTTATATACAGGTATTAGCATGTACCATTGTTCCACCCAGCTGCAATCAGGGTCAATGTATTCGGCTCCAGCAGAAGTTGGGGAAGCAAATTTTATAACCTGAAAAGAAAGAAAGAAAGAATAATAAAACCAGTATGCACAGTTATTACAAATAGTTTACCATACAAAGGCATCGAGTCAGGACACAAATCAAACGGAATGAAAATGGTGGGTTTTCTTCTAGGGATAATAAATTAGTAGTCGCAGTCACAGACTAATATAAGATATATTGTCTCTATTATTCTCAATACTTGTTTGAGAGAAATCTATTACTTACAATATCCTGCAGGTATATATATATATCTAATCCAATGCCAAAGTTAATTTTATTTCGTTTTATACCTTGAATATGAATATTCTAAAACAAAAATACGAACTTCAGAATATTCTCTAAGAGAAGTCCCTCTCTCTTACGATAGATTATTATGCTTCTAGAGATCCTGGAAAACTTGATATAGTATGATAAACATAAAGTTAAGAACCATGAAAAATATCAGAAACCAGAACGCACAAATAGATTCAGCCTATATTTGACCAAAGCAAATCCATTAGTTTTAAAGTGAAATAATGAATACTATCACTTTGATGACCAATATATATTCATTTATTTTCTTTTCCTAGAGATCAAAGTTAACATAATAATTATTGAAAGCATCCTGAAAAATTGCTTACAGAATTATGCTTGAAACGTATATGTAATGGCTATTCTGTGCCCTTTCCTTTGAGATGGATCTAACCGGAATTTAAAATCACATTGTTGCATTTGAAATTTTACTTAACAAGCCTAAATATTTTTCAAGCTGGACTTACTAAAGCTAAAATTCATGTGCCATAGAAAGATCATATGAAACTATTAAAGAATAAAGATCAGTTGATGGACCTTGAGAAGTGCTCTATCATCGTCATCTACATAGCCATTCCAATCCTCATTTTTTGCACCATTATCTTCATCTATAGGTCTTCTGTCATGAGACAAATTCTTGAATAAGCCAGGTAGTTTAGGTACAAAAATACAAGTTTCACTTATTCATGTGAAAAGAAACTCTATTCAAAATTTTTCTTCAAAGAAGATCAATCATATAATCATAATTACAAAAAATAGTTTTTAAAAAATAATCTAAAACATAGATGACCTGCTTTTGAGTGAGAATGTTGTTAGCCTTGGCTTAATGTCAAGAATATTCTTCAAATGTGGTAAGTTGAACCGTTTATCAAAATCCTCCTGGAAGTGTTTCTTCCATTCTGGATCATTAATATCAACCTCTGGCTCGACCACTCGTCTAGCATTTGTTATCTGAGATCTAGCTCTAATTTTTCTCTCTAACTTTCTCAAATTTAAACTGCTGAAATTTGGAAATCGATGACAATTAGCATGCAACTGTGCCCCATGTTGCTGAATGTTTACAAAATCCACCCTAGTAACTGATGAGGCAAAAGCCATTCCTTGGACTTGGAAGAGTCAGTGATTCCTGAAGCAGACTCGAACTCAAGCACCTGAAGGATAATTAAGTTCAAACTTTATCAATTTGCAATTATCATAGAGAACCTTTTTGTAGAAACTGAAAATAGTTCAAAAGTCAAGATTACAACTTGACTAACAAATTGAAAAACCAGCTACTAAAAACCATTTAGCACCATCGTGGAGTCCAATCTCAGCATAAATAAGCATATGATTTATTTCACAATGTTAACAATATGATCACTTTCGAAACCAGCCAGAATTCATCAGAATAACTTCGTATACAAAATGGTAGCTGCCGGACACTAACTGAATCACCATGGCTGAGCATTTAGACTCTCCATAATTCTAAATTTAAGACAGTACTGAACCAAGAAAGCATGTATCCATCCATAAGTCATAGGAAAAAAAAAATCCATTCAATCATATAGTTTCCAAAAGGCAGGATTCAGTAATGAGCAAATGGTTGCAGGAAAGTGCCAGATGGTGGACAGAAAGAGAAACTAGAAACACGAGGAGTATACTTTTCTCCTTTTTGATCCAATGCAACGCAAAGTCTAATATAGGCTTAGAGTTCAAAATTCGCCTCTTAAACCAAACTTTTGCACGAAATTTGAGAGTATGAACACAGCCAACAATTAACCTAACTCTTGACGAAAAGCCCACAATAGCCGATAAAACGATAGGCGATCGTTCTATTTCAAGTTGCCACAAATCGCCGGCATTTGGACTTTGGACCCATTAAAAAACTCCGACAACAAATTAGCTCGAAAAGGAAGAAAGATGGAATTGCCTGAGGAAGGGAATCCGAGGAGCGGGTCCTCGCGGGGGATGAGCAGTGCGCTCCAAGACTCCTCTGGTTCCTCCGCCTTCAAGTTCCCAGCGGCCGTTCTTAATAAGAGGGGAAGGTGGTCAGGGGAAGAAGGAATAACGCAGTCAACGGCCGCGGAAGAGCTGGTGCCCCACCGGTGACGTTACCGCCCTTTACCGGATTCTTCAGTTGTGATTTGTGATGATGATCGACGCTATTATAAAAGAAAAATATTGGCGGCCTTTTCTTCTCCTATAAACTCGGAGGGCGCTAGTTTTATTATTATTATTATTATTAGGTTAAACGATACGATGTCAAAAATTCAATTCTATTTAAAATTTATTTAAAATCGATGAAGTTATTATTTTTTAAACTTTATTAAAAAGATTAGTTTAGTTGTAATATTTTAAAATAAATTAACACCTTTAAAAAAAATTTTAAAAGTTTATAATTGTTATTAAACTAAATTAAGATTTTTATTAAAAGAGTTTATTATTTTTATAAAGAATAATTCTGAGTTTATATATATAATATTTTTAAGTATTCAGAAGAGCTCAAACAAAATTATATTAAAAAATAACAAAATGAGAATATAAAAAACAAATATGTGAAACAATTAATCAAACCATAATTTTGAATAAGACGAAACTTATTTAAATAAATATTTTTTTTATAATTTAAAAAATAATAATAAATCTAATTAATCTCATTGATTGAACTCTATTTTAGTCCTACTCGAATACCTTCTTTTTTTTGAACTTATATATAAAGAACTAAAAAAAATATTTGAAAAATAAAAAAAGAATTATTTTCTACCTCTAAAAGTGACTAGCTACCCGGGTAAATTAAAAAACATTTACGGTGGGTGGACAAGAAGCTCAACTTAGCATTCTTTGGTTGCGTGTCTCATTTGGAGAATTTTTAGTGACAATCTAGATGCTCTACTGCTACACCATAGCCCTGAAGTGTTTTTGTTTTGTTTTTTTTATTTTTTATAATCTAGATATCCACGCAGTGTAAATAAATCAAATCAAATAGTATGAAAATATTAAGGGCAAATTGTCCTCAACTCCCTATATGCAAATTCAATTTCCTCGTTAGTCCTTGTGTTAAGAAAAAATGTATTCTCACTTTACATGTAAATTTTTCTTTGCTTCAACTCTCTAATACATACCGATTTATCTAATTATCCTATTTTTTTAATAAAAAAAGTCTAAAAATGAGGTGTAATTCATTCTAAATTCAACACATTCAAACTAAAATATAATATATTTTCTATCAAATTGAGTATAACTTTTTTCCGTCTGTTCAATCGATTGGGAGCTCATATTAATCGATTGACTTAGGCTCCCAATCGATTCAGCCTAAGTCAATTGATTAGTATGACTCTCAATTGATTGATAGGCAGAAAAGAGTCATGCTCGTTGAACAGAAAATATACTCGATTTTAATTAAATGATGCTAAATTTAAGAAGGATTATACTTTATTTTAAACTTTTTGTACCTATAAAAAATAATGAGGGTTTCTGTTCCCTCATGACAAACCGATTGATTGCTAATTGATTCCTAATTAATTGGAGTTGCCCAATTGATAGAAAACATATTAGATTCTAATTAAATAATG
>JBBMJZ010001937.1:0-12046 GCA_037833815.1 Zingiber zerumbet | reverse complement strand
CACTTGGGTAGCAATGATGCATTGCTAGATGTCACTCATTATTTATGTATCTAAAATATTGATTTGGATGCATTGCCAACGTTACGAGAGTCTATTGGGTCACACACAAAGAACATGTTGGTTTGGAGATGGATATTTTAGTTTGACTAAAATACTAAGGATATTAAGAATAATGGGCAAATACAAAGTGTTGGTGTAATCTTAGTGGTGATTTGCACTAGTGCTAGTGGGAGATTGTTAGTAATTATCCCTAAGATCCAATTATGAGATGATATGCTTTTTGGGTTACTCATTAAGTTAGACTCGAATGAACCCACTCATTGGATTGCGTCCAATCCGAATTAGACACGTTGGATTAATGGGTTAGACTCAATGGGATAGACTTATTGGGTCATTAGATTAATGATTAATCTAATATAATAATTCAACTCATTAAGAGGAATACAAAGAAACAAAAACCCTTGGTATTCATTGGATGAATATAAATAGGTTTTTTGGATTGATTTTTTCATTAGATAAGAAAGAGTGACTCTTGATCTTCCCTCTTCTTCCTCCTCCTTCCTCCTTGGTCGAATCTTCAAGTTTGGCTGAACTATCTTTCTTGCTAGCACAAGAAGATGGTTCTTCTCCGAAGTCGTGTTCGTGAGACGAATGGAATGTGTTCGTGTGGTACCATAGAGGTGCGACCACTTGATCGCACTGAGATATGCATCTAAAGAAAAGTTACCGTCGAGATTGCGAAGGGCATGCAACAAAGGTATACTTCTCATGTAAAACTTAGTATATGTAGTTTTATCCTTCGCATGGATCTTCTGGGAGAGGATCTAGTTAATTTTTCCACTGCGCTTTCGCGTGTTTAGCACACTAGATCCCTACACTTCAAGACTTATCCAAACTTGATTGCAGAATTTACAGATACTCTTTCTGGGTACATTTGTGAAAATCTTGCTGTTCATCTCCATGCTAAGAGGATTGTACTTTACAGACCAGCAACAATTGTGATTTTAAGAACTTTTACGATTGAGTAATTGCAGCAGAGTTTCTTTCATCCTGTATTTTTATTGTCTTCGAGATGATTTCCTCTGTTAACTGCTGATTCCTGACTAATTAAATGTAGCTGCAAGAGCAGTGGTTTTATTTTTATTTTTTGTGAATTTATAATTATGGTTCTTCAAAAGGAAAGTATTTCGGTTGGATGGTGTTTTTTTTCCGGTTGAATGGTGCTTTTGAGTGCAGAGATCTTGTGGAAATTAAAAAAAAATCCTAATTAATTAAACTTTGGATCGATGTAATTGTGCGAAAACTATCTGAGTAGCTTGTTGAATTGCTACGTTGAACATCTGGTCTAGCTCCAAAAATGGATTTTATAAATTATAGTTCAAATTTACTTATCTACTTGTACTCTGTAGATAAAAAATCTCAGCAAGAGAGCAGCAGAATGAAAATGAATGCAGTCAATTAAGTTTGTTTATCTTTTAGTAAATCTTCTGACATGTTTTTGGTGATCATGATGATACCCACAACACAATTACAACATGATTTGTGTTTCCGTTATTGGCATCTTTCAGTAATTTATTTGTTGATAGGTTCCTTTCTTGTTTGCAGAGGTTTGTTCGATGCCTCCACCCTTTTTGTCGCTTAATACTCTTCCACTATCTTTCTACTCCACTTAAATAATCTTTCGTTTGTGACATTTGTTTTTTTAATTTAGTTATCATCCAGCATAGATCCAAAACCTGGCTGAAGGACTAATCAAATTCCCATTAGCTGGCCAACAAGTACGCCTCTAACAACTCATTGCGTATTGTATTTTTCTATTAGTTCTTCGAATCATATCATTAAACAGAGTGGATCTCAAGGTGCAGCACGAGGGAAGTGTCTTATCTCTTAGCTTTTCGAATTAAAAATAAAATTTAATTTAATTAAACATACCAATCAATGTAATTAGTACAATAAAAAAATAATCTTAATTAATCTTGATCCTGTTTGGAATCTGAGTCAGATGAAAGCCGGGAGAATTATCGTGGGTGTTGACGGAGGGGTGACTAGGATACCTTTCTCGTATGCCTCTGTAAGCATCGACCCTCACGTGGCGATGACTCCCGGTGATGATCTGGCTGACGGTACTTGAGATCTGCGCACACTCAAACGAGCCCACAAAACGTTAGATGCCAGAAACCAAGGAAAAAGCCCCCTGAGTAGGCCCTCCGACGCTCAAGTCAGGTACTTTTTCCCCAGAAGAACAGTGTACGAAGAAAAAGAAAAAAAGTACAAGACAAGTGTGAAAAAAGGTGAGATCGCGTCCCTACGTAAGAGAGAGGACCTCCCTTTTTATATGACAGTGCGTACTTCTGGAATCTGACGGGTGTTAGAAAATGTTGGGTGTCAGGACCTGTCTAACGACGAATGACACGTAACATCCTCTTATAGGCTGGAGGAAGGTTTTATTAGCAAAGGACTACAGACCATTGGAATACTCCCTGGCATATAGCAGTCATTCTCTAATAGGCGGTTACGATTCCTTAGTTCTGTTGTCATGTAGTGCCCTGCCAACCAGGTATGAATGGGAGAAACTCCAGATGACTAGTAGTTGGATAACCCGGCCTGGGTATAACTGAGCGGTCCGCAAGATCATGACCGGTAATATCAAATTCGTATATACAGGCCAGGTTGAGAAAATCCGACCTGTAGGGGCAGTTCTGGCTTTCCCTTAATTGTTCCTCATGCTATAGATCTTGGGATCCCGATCTATATGTCCCAATCTAGCATTATATGACTAGCGGCATCCAGCGGTCCTCCCCCCTCTTTGACTTCATACTGTTAGGTCCCCTTGACTTCTAACTGTCACGCCCCCTTACTTCTGACTACAGGACTCTATCGTCGTGCACCGTATCAGTTAAAATACTCGCTTAATATTTTAAAATTCATTAAACTGGAAAATATATATTATCTTGCATGCGTCAATTATGATGCAGAGGTCTGGCTGGCAGCCACCGGAACAAGAGGGGAGGAAGACCAGCCCAATGGTTTCTCTTTGGCTGGCCCAACACTTTGGAGCCTTGCGGTCCTCCAATCAACCGTTCCCCACTTGCCTTCCTTTTGCTGAAAACAAATCTCCTCATCTCCTCAATTTCTGCAACCTCCTTTCTCATTCCATCCCACTCCATTACTTCCTGTATGTGCAGAGGTAAAGCAGGTGCCGAAAACTCCGTGTCTTTCGTGCTCACAACAACCGCAAGCATCGACGAGAACGCAACGAGAGATAGTGTACAATCGAAACAAGCCATGAAGCGTGTGTGTTTTGCGTTCCCTCTCTTACTTTACCATTGCCAAACTTCCCACCGCTGTATAATCAACAAGAACAAAAATAAAGAGGGCACACGCAGTGGGGACGTTGATTGATAGACTAGTAATTTCTTACTGAAAGGAATGACATTCCTCTAGATATTGATGGTTGAAACAGGTACGTCTATTTCATTCTCCTTCACATAAAGGTTTCTTAAATGCAAAGTATTGTAGAAACACTAGGCACTTTCTGATGTCAAGATACAGTTATGTGATAATTTAATTGAACTGATGGGATCAGTGTCATGATAAGCAGTCCATATTTGGTAGACCCCTAGATAAAGATAACTGATTAATTGCAGTGATATGTAAGTCTCATTAATGGCTCTCCATAATCTTCTCATTTCAGTTTCATGACCAACTTCCTGCAAGAGAATTTCATAATTACTGATAGAGATCACTTAAAGACTTGCAGGATTTTGGATAAATTTCAGTTGAATAAGCCAAGACAGTAACAAATTCTTCACGTTACATATGCATATTGCTTAAACTCGCGTTTTGAGACTTAACTATGTGATAATGTCGGAGAGAGATGCATTTATAGAGCAGTTGGCCACGAGATTAAGACATCGCACCATTAATTGTTTAAGCAAAGAAGTAATGTTGTTTGTCCTTTCCATGATGAAGTATGCAATCTAATTAAGCTACAGAGAGTCATTAAAATATGTCCTTCCTGAATCATGCTTTGTGATATCATAATGGTATATATTAAAGTGTCTTGTTTCTTTTGCAGTTTCAACGACTTCAGCTAGAAAACAGAAGGCGGAGCTGTCAAATGACGCTGATCAGCTACAACTAAGTTTAAGGGCTGAACAAGTCATTGCCAGAACAGTACTGCCATGGATAACAAAAACAAGTTGAGTAGCTGATCTTCTCAGTGGATCGATCAGAGGTCCAAGGACCAGTACAAGACTTGGCAAGCAGAGCCTTCTGGACGACCCCAAGCCGGAGCTTTGGGGTTGTGACCACCGGGGAGCACGGCGTCCCATGCGGTCTTGGTCAAGTTTTGACAGCATGGTGCAGTGGGCGGGAAGTGGGGCAAGCTTGTACCTCTCCGGCCTCCGCGGCTGGGGTCCGCCCTTTGGTTTGGCATACCGCGCCCGGTGATGACGGACGGTGGCCCTCCAGCGTTGAATTCACAGGAAGTAGCAGTTGAATCAGATTCAGCTGCTCGAATTGAATCCGGAAATTATGAACTCAGAGAACAGTCACTCGATTTAAATTTTCAAAAGCAGCATTATTTTCTCGTGCATGCAGAAAGGATTGGCAAACAGGTTGGCACTTAAATGAGGTTTCTGACCGTAATTAAGTAATTAATATATGGGTCTCCATCATAAAGCCTCTTACTTTTATGTTGCTTGTGAATATCTCTGGATTCAGATTAGAAGTGTGATACGACAGTTTATCGTTTTGTTTTGTTTCAAATTATTATGAGTCAATGATTTATAAGATCGTTCCGAGTCTTTAGAAAAGGCAAACTACAGTACGAAGGACTGACTTTTATTAAGAAGATCCTGAGACAGAAAAAAAATAAAGTAAAATCCAGATGTTGCCAGTAAAAAGAGATAAGCACACATCAATGCATCTGTACTTGTGGAATCAAGAGATTTCTGAAAGAAAAAAAAAAAGTTTAATGTTGTGCCATAAAAGCTGCTGCACTATTATCCAAAACATGCTGAATTGGTATGCAATCGTAGCAAGTTCGTCCAATTGCTTCCAAATTGTTTCAAACATAAAGAAGCTGAAGATTCTTAAATGCAGATGCTCTGCAGTTTCAGAGCCTCCACTCCACACTTTTATTTTCCTTTCAAATCTACAAACATCACAGATAGATAAAATGACACCATTCTGGATAAGGAGGAGTGACAGACTCCCAGGGTCCAGCACCTGGGACTGAAGGCAATCATAACAACTGACAGTTCTATTGTTAAGAAAATTTGAATCATGTAGAGTTTTTTTTTAAAACAAATAAAAAATCATTGAATAAGAAGGGGGAAAAAACTACTGTTTCCTCAATTTTTCCAACTCTGTCATCTTTTGTTTTTTCTGCAAGGGAAAACAATCTGTTGAATCGATTTAGTTAGATATGTTGACTCTCGCCCTGATGGAGGACAATCTGTTACAACTAACGACTGGATTTTTCAAAAGTGGCGCCCAGGACTCTGCCTTTCTTTTTTCTCTTCCTATCAAAAAACAATAAAATAAAAATAGAAGATAAAAAAAAAATGGGTATATTATTTATTGATTTGATTGCTCCCACACCTCTCCTATCTCTAGCAATACGCATCAATTAAAGGTTACTCCGGTCATTGGACTGTAGATTTTGTCTCACCCTTTAAACCCGGAAGGCGGCCTCGACGGCGCCGGTCTTCTTACCACCTCTATATAGTCTCAGCCTCCGTATTGTTCCTTGCCTCCTTCCCCTTTCTCCCTTTCCCTCGTCCCCCAGATGCTCCTGTGAGCCTGCATAATAACTACCTTTAAGTTAGGAGGAGAGAGAAGAAGTAGGAGAAGAAGATGGGGTGGTCATGGCAGTGGAGCTTGTGCCTGTGCGCGATAGGGGCATGTACGGTGATGGCAGTCAAAGTGCTGGAGTATTTGTGGTGGAGGCCCAGGAGGGTGGAGCGCCACTTTGCCAAGCAAGGCATACGAGGCCCCCCCTACCGTTTCTTCATTGGCTGCGTCAAGGAGATGGTAGGCCTCATGCTGGAGGCCTCCTCTAAGCCGATGATTATGTCTCAGAACCAGCACAACATCCTTCCCAGAGTCCTCGCCTTCTACCACCACTGGAAGAAGATCTACGGTACTGTAAACGCATGGCACGATCTTTTTTGTCTTTCTCCCTCCTCCCATTCTGGCCGACCCCTCCTTCCATCTTCCCTTTTCGAAAAGATCGTTGTGGGGTTATACATCTGGACCTTCTCTCTTTTTGTTTAGCTCGATTGCTGAATTATGTGGGCATTTCATGGTACATGAGCTGCTTCTTTCTTTGTTCTCTTGATCACTTTGTCTGCATCTCTCGGCTGTCCTAACTGGTAGTTGATGTCCCGCTTTTCTAGGATGCGTGTCCTGCTCGATCGCTATCTCAGAAAAAAAAAAACAAAAGCTTGTTTTGGTGCTCATCCAGTTCTCTTCCTGTCTATGATGGATTGCAGGCTCCCCCTTCCTGCTCTGGTTTGGCCCGACTCCGCGGCTCGCTGTCACTGACCCCGACCTTATCCGGGAGATTATGCTGTCGCGGTCCGAGGTCTTCGAGCGCTACGAGTCTCACTTGGAGGTCCGACGGCTGGAGGGCGAGGGGCTGGTGAGTCTCCGAGGCGAGAAGTGGGCTCACCACCGCAGGGTCCTCACCCCTGCTTTCCACATAGAGAACCTCAGAGTAGGCCCTGCTCCTGCTCCCTCCGCTGCCTCTTCGATCGCCGTCGTTTTCACTTTAATCAATTCGAGAATTGTAAAATTTCCAGCTGTTGATTCCCTTCGTCGGTAAGACGGCGCTTGGCATGGTGGAGAAGCTGCCGGTCTCCGGGGAGGAGGTGGAGATCGACGTGTCGGAGTGGTTCCAGACCGTGACGGAGGACGCCATCACCTGGACCGCCTTCGGGAGAAGCTTCGACGACGGCAAGGCCGTGTTCAAGCTGCAGACTCAGCAGATGGACTTTGCGGCTGAAGCTTTCCGCAATATATTCATCCCTGGCTACAGGTATCGTGTCGTCGTCCAACTTCTAGCATTGTTTCTACCTCATTTAAAATTGGTTCGATTAAATAAAATGATCAAAATTAGATTTTTACCGACGAAAAAGAATACAAGCTCGTGGAAATTGGAGAAGGAAATCAAGAAAAGCCTGGTCGAGTTGATTGGCCGGCGAAGGGAAATGAAGGAGGAGGAGAAAGGGAAGCAGCCACTAAGAAATGTGAAGGATCTTCTTGGTCTAATGATCAATGCGAGCGAACCCAAACAGGGCACGGCAGCGGAGTGCCCGCGAACAGTGCCGACGCCGGCGTCGTCGTGGATGACCGTCTATGACATTGTGGAGGAGTGCAAGACGTTCTTCTTCGCCGGGAAGCAGACCACCTCCAACCTTCTGACGTGGACTACCGTGCTGCTGGCGATGCACCCGGAATGGCAGGAGCGCGCGAGGGCGGAGGTCCTCCGCGTCTGCGGTCGCCGCGACGTGCCCTCCCGCGAACACCTTCCCAAGCTCAAGACGGTACGCTTAACCATGTCACAGAAATATCGATGCCCAATTTTAAGTCTTGCTAATGAATCCATCATCGTGGCAGTTGACGATGATAATCTACGAGGCGCTGAGGCTGTACCCACCGGCGGTGGCGACGATCCGGCAGGCGAAGGTGGATGTGGAGTTGGGAGGATACAATATCCCTCAGGGCACGGAGCTGCTGATCCCAATCATGGGCCTGCACCACGACGCGGAGCTGTGGGGCCCGGACGTGGCGCAGTTCAATCCGGAGCGGTTCGCCAACGGCGCCGCCCGCGCCGCCCGGCACCCGACGGCCTTCATCCCTTTCGGCCTGGGCTCACGCATGTGCATCGGCCAGAACCTGGCGCTGCTCGAGGCCAAGATCACCATCGCCATCCTCCTCCAGCGCTTCTCCTTCCGCCTCGCGCCCTCCTACGTCCACGCCCCCACCGTCCTCTTACTCCTCTACCCACAATTCGGCGCCCCGGTCCTCTTCCGCTCCCTCACCTCATGATACACTCAAAAACTACAGAGCGTCTATTCTTTTGGAATGATTCACGGCTAACCAAGTCCCCGCTGCCCGCCATGGCCACAACACCTTCTTGCCCATGCAAATCCAAGTTTCGTCCTTTATCTGTGTTCTCCAAATGTGACATTTCTGTTCGTATTCACCTTGTATTATACCACTCATCCAACTATTTTAAATCAATACAAAATTTCTTCATCTCAATTAGTATTCGCAATGCATGTGTCGTTGCACATTCTCCTTTATGGGCAGCGAGAACACAGACATGTGCAGGCAAGTAGATCAATGCGGAGGAGGGTTCAGTTATCTCTGCTGTGCCCTGCTCCCCATGAAAGCATGTGGAAAGAGAGTTCCACGCCATTTCTTCTCTCTTTTTGTTTTTTCCTTCCTTCCTTCCTTCCTTCCCTTTGTATAAAGATAAGAGAAGCCATGTGATCATCTATGCGCTACACTTTCCTTTGAGATTAAGCTGATCATCTTTACCAACATGCAAGCTGAACTTTATCATTGGACGCTGCTCTAAAAAGGTGTGAGGAAACCATGGCTCTATCTTTCCGAGGTTAATTAATCATCCAACAGAGACAACTTTAGGCATGCATGCCTGCCATGTCTATGGTAAGCAGTGAAAGGCAGCAGCTCCGAGCTGCAATCAGAAAGCTAAAATATTCATATTAATCATGACTGGGATTCTAAAGAATCCATAGTACACCACACAGATGATTGCAATCGAGGAAGTTTATCCAAAGAAAACTCTATCTTGTTTTATAATAGTTCAAGTTTTGATTTTCTGATAGGTGCTCTTTCCTAACGGCGGATCATTTCAGATTGTAGAAGGCTTGAAGCATTGGATAGAAATAAAAAGTGGTTTCTGATGTTATCAGCTGAAAGCTGCATTGTAGGCCTTTTAGTCAACTTTGAAGCTGTAATGGAAGTAAGGTGTATGATTGACAATTTGACATGACTCCGCAATTTTTTTGCTCCACGAAAATTCTGAGAGAAAAAATAAATTGATGTAATATGTTAAAATTAAAGAAAGAAAGAATTGTTTCCTACGAAAGCAGTGTTAGAAAAAGGAAAAATAAGCAAAGATCAACTCAAATATAAACGCAAGAAAGGGGAAAAAAATATACCTACCAGCAATTTGTTCTACGCAATAGGCAAAGAAGTACAAGAAACTAGTACTCCAGCTGTTTGAAGTTGTAATAATGGAGTTAATTATCCTTGGTTTGCTTTGACTTGGAGGATAAGCTAACACCTGTCCAGTTTCGTAGAGAAGCAGAGTTAATTAGGCAGGAAGCTAGCAAAAAAAAAAAAAGGGGTCAGCACTCAATATTTGAGCCTTATTCGGTCGGAAATGTGAATGAAAGAAAATTTCATTTGGAATGGATTTTTAGTTCTATATTGGAAATTTCATGACTTCAGTGTTGGTTTATATTATTATATATGCATGTATAATATGAATAGATACATGATGAGAGACTATTTTTTATGCGTGAATACGTAGGGGTATAAATCTAGGGTTCAGATTGAACTAAATCAAGTTAACTTATATGTGAGCAAGATCTACACGCATCACATGCTGGACTGGTCGGGATAAAATTTGCCTAACTTTCAATTCAATATAATATTTCTTGCTTAAGTAATAATTGATGCATTAACTTGTGGTTCATGGAGAATCCATAACTGCCTGAGTGAAATGATTGACTATTACTGGGGATAGCAACGACGTTTTGATTCAGGCAGTAAAGGCAGTAAATGGCATTTACTCGACCATTTATCGTAGCCAAAACTTGAGCAGAAAAAAAAAAGAAATCTCCATCTTTTTTTCCTCTAGTTTTTTCCTCTATGTCGTGGACCCGCTCGGTAGACTCACGCGTGATAACAGTCGGGGCACAACCTCAGTTCGTCTTGATCCACCGGTGCTTGGTGGTGATCATGGTCTCTGTATCCTGGAAAACAGACGATCTGAGAGAACCTCGAAGCACAACCGAAAATCGGGCGAATCTGTTTCATGAAAACTGCATTGAGCGTAGGCCCCAACATCTCCCTCTACTTCCCGACTCCTGACTCGGCACCTTTGCTTCCCGGCTTCCCGACTCAACCTCCTAACTCGACTTCTCAACTCCCAACTCGGCTTCCCGACTCAACTTCCCATTTCCTAACTCGACATTCACTTGGGAGCATTTGACGACTCAGGAGCACTTATCACTTAGAAATATTCAGCCACTCAGACTTAGCACTCGGCACTCAAATTCGGCCATACAAAGCGGCCCCATCTTTCGAGCATCTCAGTAACCATCCAAGCTGCTCATCCTTCCTTTCTTGGCAATCTGAGATTATCGGTTCAGGTCAACTCAACAAATAAGTTATAGTTGAAGTTATAATTTCAATTTAGCTAATTCCCTAATATCTTCGATAGATTATCCAACAATCTTGAAATAGACTATGTTCTTTTGAGATGACCACGGAAACGATTAAGATGCAACAAGCTTAATGTGTGAAGGCTCCCTCAACCCTGATTGGAAATGTTCTAATCAATCATGAGACAGAGCCAGAGAAGTTCACTGGGTTGAACTTAAAGAGGTGGCAGTAGAAAATATTCTTCTACTTGACCACACTCACTCTAACTCAATACTTGACCGAGGACACTCTCAAGCATGCTGAGAATATTGATGTTCAAACTATCAGTGAGGCAGAGGCATGGACTCATTCTGAGTTCCTATGCGGAAACTATATCTTCATCTTGTCAACTCATTGTATATTGTATACGACACATTGAATAACCAAGCAACTATGGGAGCCCTTGGACAAGAAGTCCAAGAACAACAAAGTCATCATTTCAATATATTGAAAGAAGCAGCAAATCACTTGGCCTAATTCACACTGACTTATAAGACCTAAAAGGTACACAGACTCATGGTGGAAATAAATACTTCATTTCTTTTGTAAATGATAATACAAAATATTGTTATGTGTATCTTCTAAAAAATAAGAATGAAACTATAGAGAAATTTATTTCTATAAGAATGAGGTTGAAAACCATTTTAATAAAAATATTAAGTTGGTTCAAAGTGACCGAGACAGTGAATATGTATCACCATTCACTGAGTTGTGTACTGAACATGGGATCAGACACGAAATAATAACTCCTTATACTCCTCAGTAAAATAGAGTTGTTGAGTGAAAGAATCACATTCTAAAGGAGATGATGAATACTCTTCTATTGAGCTTTAGACTGTCATAATCCATGTAGGAAAGCTATGTTAATAGCTAGTTATCTTCTAAATAAGGTGTCCTAAAAGAAAATAAATAAGAACTCTTATGAGTTATGGAATGAAAGATAGTCATCTTACAAATATTTATAAATGTGAGAGTGTCTTACCAAAGTTTTAGTATATAATCCGAAAAGGATTAAGAAATGACTAAGAACTATTTATTGCATATTTATTAGATATGCACATAACAACAGTGTGTATCAATTTTTTATGTATGAATCACAAATACCGGATATACATAAGACTCTATAATAGAATTGAGAAATGCATCATTTTTCGAGCATGTATTTCTGTATAAGATCTGAGAGGAAACAAATTCCTCAAAGTGAATATTAGAAATACAAGCAGAAGAAGAGGATGATAGACAAGTTAAGGTTGAGCTCAGACGAAGAAAATGAGCTTGGGTGAAAAAATCCAACCGGATGATTTTTTTCACTTTCATATTAGAAAGCAAGCCACAACGTTACTCATAAACAATAAGTTCTTCTGATTGTTAGTTAGAATCCTAGAGTCAATCATTTGATGATTGTTGTATGGACTCATTATATTATATTCTTATATATTAATAAAGGCATTTATTTTAGTTATTATACTTACTTGTATTGGTGCCAAATAACTAAGTACAATAGCATCCTTGAGTAGAAGGTTCTTACCTATATCAATCGATTGGTTGAATCGATAGTGAGATGATATAGGGAACA
>JBBMJZ010001930.1:0-12047 GCA_037833815.1 Zingiber zerumbet | reverse complement strand
ATGGGCCGACGACATCAGGGGCCGCCAGTTGGGCTGTCGCAAGGGCACCCAAGAGGCCGAAGGGCCGGGTCGTTACAAGAGAATGTGTTCATGCCTCAAGAAGTGTGCACGTCACCCACCAGGGTACTATATAAAGAGGGTTCATACACCGACGGAGGTACGTGTTATTTACTATTCACGCCCGTGTCTATTGTTGCTCCATCTTTTTTTCTCTTTTCGGTGACTGACTTGAGCATCGGAGGGACAACGACCGGGATCCCTTCCTTGACTCGATACTGACGTTTCTTGTATTACAGAGTAGAGCGGAGTTTACATTCAGTCAACGTAACCGTCATATTCCCAACCTTCCATCTCTATGATTTTTGGATAATTTTTGGATAGGATTAATTGAGATTGCTGAAAAACTAGAGGAGGAATCATATCCAAAACGATCAGCTGGCATTGGTCTAATTTCTGCTCCCTCTTGTTTCTTTGTTCCATTTAGAAAACGGGTCTGTTTGCCTGACTAGATACAGTTTCTCAGTTTAGAGCTGCAGGTGAGGATGCTGACAGTGATTGCAAAAGAAGAATATGCAAATGACGGGGAAAAAAAAGAGTTTGTAAACTGAAATATGCAATTTAAAATGTATGAGGTTCTTGGATTTGAGCTTGATAAAATGTTCCAGCTCAATAAGTTTTCTAATAAAAGAAGATAAATAAATAATATTGAACAATGCTAAACTTGGTTTGGCTCATTTAAAACATCCGTAATGGTAGCTTCCCACTGCTGATGTAGAAGTGGTGAGAGAGCTCGTTCGCTTTTCCATAGGTTTAGGGAGTCGCTCCTTACTCTCTCTATTTTTTAATTAAAATTATTTTTAATTTTATTTAAATAAAAAATAAAAATAGTGAAGGAGTTGTTGTGAGATTGTAATTTTTTAATTGTAATTTTTTGTAACAAGTGTGGGATAATAAAAAATGTTGTTGAGAAGTTTTTTTTTTTTTTTATGTTGAAAAGATGAGGGAGATTTTTTTAGTTTTAATTTAGCATTGATGTGACATGGTAGGAGGTTCTATCCCTGTAAATACTCATGAAAATTACCATTTTGAGATTGCTTTGAAAACCCCAACGGTCCTTAGAAGGTTGATATCTTACCCTTGCGAGCAATTTTGTTGAGCTAATTGAAAAAAATATTGAATCAAATAACATTGAACGCTAGAGTAAATCAGAAAGTGCTGGTAGATGGTCCAGAAGGTTAGTATCTTATGATTACACGTTCTATTTAGAGAAAAATTTCTATAAATACATCATAACTGAAGATCAAATCATAATTATCTAGGTAACAATTTGATATCCTTTCATTAATTGTTGAGCTAATTGAATAAATGATATAAGATGCTCGAGTGCGTACTTGATTAATTAATTTGACCTAACTAACTAATCAAGCTCAACCATCTCATTTGATTGATCTAATTCAATCATATGATTGACTCTTTTGGCTTGGCAACCAATAGGTTAGGCTGACTAGCCCAATTGATTGGCTCCACCAACCAACCTACTCGTTCATATCAATTGCTTTTTCTCAATCATATCGATCGATTGCTCAATCAAATTAAACAATCTCATAATCAGAGTGACTAATTGACCCGACCAACGATGGAATCGACTTTCTTACTTGGTCGCTTTGTTAGAATTGATCAACTTACTCGACTTGGCTAGCTCATCTAACCTGCCATGGTTCAACCAGATTGATTGGCTTGATTGAACCTCCTGAATCAATCAACTTGCCACCTCGTCTCAATCGCCCAATTCTCTATCCCAACCAAATCAACTAACTTAATTACTATTTTGATCGGCTAATTTGATTCTTGTTGGTATGCCTTACATGATTATACTAATCAAATATATTACTAAATTAATAAAATAGATAAAGAGTATTATAACTAACCTACCACCTCATCTCGATCACCTAACTTTTTGTCCTAATCAAATCGACTAATCTAACTATTTTGATTGGCTTCCTTAGCTCACCCACTTGCTCTTCTCCGTTCATCCAACTTGTTTGATTGTTGTCGGCACGCCTTACATGATTAAACTAATCAAATATATTATTAAATTAATAAAATAAATAAAGAATACTATTTTTGAAATTGAAATAAAGTAAAAAGATAGCATTATTATTTTATAGAAAATAAACGTTAAAATTAATTCCTAATTAAATATAAAACAATTATAATGGTTTAAAAATAACTGATATAGTTTTACAGCGTCGAAATTAATCGAGTCGCAAGGTATCGACCTCATCCTCCAAAAGCTCTTCCATCGAAAAGGAAACAAAGTACATGCGAGAAGAGATGCTAACTTTTATAAAGATGGTGCACTAAATGGACAAAGAGAAACTCTGATGAGATGAATGGACAAACACATGTGATGGAGTCGACCATGCGAAATCTATTTTGGCCTCATTAAACCCGTAATGGGTAAAGTTGGACTTGGCGCTGTACGCACGAGGACCCATCGGGCAAGCGATGACAGCGTAAAAACAAACATTTGACTTGCTATCAACTCCGCCCCACCATCCATCCATCCATCCATCCATCCGCCACCCACTTGTAAACGTTAATTCGTTCACAAGTCATCGAGCAATATGAAGAAAATGCGATGCCAAAGTTGAAAAGAGGACGACGCCCCAACGCCTAGCAATAGCAAGCACAAACGCCGCCCGCCCCCACAATGAGTCATTAAAAATTTGATTCAATGTAATTAACTAGTTGAACCGAAGGAATTTAAAAGTCTGATTCAATTTAAATTTTAAAATTCTTAATTCGATTAAATTAAATAAATCATTATTGTCAATCGGATAAAATCAAATTGATTTTCAAAAAATTAACAGTTTTTAAATTTATAAACCGATTGATTAGTCCGAGTGATGGATCGGAATGGAGGGGCGAAGTTGGACGCGATGCGTTTGGAACATTCGTCCGTGGGATGGGACTTTGGGAGGGATGGTCATGGCAGTGGCGTGAATGCGTGATTAGGTGCCAGCGTGTGGCGACTGCGCTTCGCTGCGCTGCGCCTTGAAATCCTGTCGCCGACCGCTGTTCTGCTGACCTTTCCTCTTCACCGCCTTGGCAGCCGACGACGAGGACCATGCGCGTCTGTCGAGCGGCGGGAGAGGAGGTCACCGCTGGAGCCGAGGAGGCGGAGGCGGCGTGCCCGATCCAGCTCCTCCCCCAGGACGCGCTCCACAACGTGCTCGGCCGCCTGCCTCTCCACCAGGCCCTCGCCTGCCGGCCCGTCTCTCGCCTCTTCCTCGACGCCCTCTCCTCGCCTCCCTTCCTCTCCTCCCTCCCCTCGCTACGCCTCCTCGCGCTCCGTCACCCGCGCGCGGCCTCCGCGCCGCACCCTTCGCTCCACGCCTTTGACCCCGACCTTCGCCGCTGGCTCCGGCTCCCGCTTTCCTTCCTGCCCTTCCCCTCGGCCTCCCCCGTCACCGCCTCCCCCTCTCTTCTCTACCTCTGGGTCGACACCGCCGCCCCCTTTCCCCCCGCCGCCGATGCCGCCGCCAAGAGTCAGACCAAGTCGCTCGTTGTTTGCAACCCCCTAAGCGGATCCTACCGTCTTCTTCCCCCGCTTGGCTCCGCCTGGTCTCGCCATGGAACCGTGATCGCGGGACCTGGCGGATCCGTCGTCATCGTCACCGAACTCGCGGCCCTGTCCTATGCGCCTAGCCCGGATCGATGGCTCAAGTTTCCACTCAGCCTTCCTTCCAAACCCCGGAGCCCGATTATGATGTCGGGTTCCGTCTTTGCCCTCTGCGATGTCGGCGCCCCCTGGAGGAGCCAATGGAAGCTCTTCTATTGTAGCCTTGCAGACCTCGGCAGAGCCCACGGCTGGGCTCCGATTGAGCGGCACGAGTGGGGGGACGTGTTCGACATCTTCAAGCGGCCACGGCTACTTGCCGGGGCAGGCGGCCGCCAGCTTCTAATGATCGGAGGCCTGAGGTCGTCCTTCGTGCTGGACGCGCCGTGCTCGACGGTGCTGATCCTCCGGTTGGACCTGGACACCATGGAGTGGGATGAAGCAGGGAGGATGCCCTTGGAGATGTACCGGTGCTTTGGAGGCGGCTTCTCCAGTCCTTTGGAAGTGGTGGCTGCTGCTGCAGCTGGTGCCAATAACAAGGTGAAGGTTTTTGGTGGAGATGGTAAGGTGTGGTTTTCTGGGAAGAGAGTAAGAGGAAAACTGGCAATGTGGGAAGAAGGTGCAGGAAAGAGTGACGGGGGTCTGTGGAGTTGGGTTGATGGTATCCCAGGTTACCCCGAAGGTATGTACAGGGGTTTTCTCTTTGATGCTGGATTCACCTCAACACCGTGAACGAGTGGAAGAAATCGGTGAGATTTTCTGCCCAGTTCTATGCTTTCTGTAGTTCACTTATTATTGATTTATCCACCACTTCGCAAGGAATATACTTCTGACGTATATTTAGGAGACCACAACAAATGCACTCCAGTTTTTTTGTTTACCCCTTTTGAAGTTCTTCATCGTCAAGATTGCATCTTTTATTGATTATCAAGTGAAAATTTAATTAAATTGAAACAAAGTGTATCTGCAAAGTGTTTTTTTTGGCTGCTGACAAAGTCTGTGGTTTATCAAATGGTTGCATTTTCTCTCTGGCCTTTTACCTGATTTGGTGGTATTGGTTATTTCAGATCATTATCTACACTGATAATTTTTTTAAGGCATTTCATTGAAGTATATGAGAAATGATGAAGGATACAGATTTCAGTGGGGAATTCTCATTGTTTAAGTCAGTGTCAGAGAGTTAGTACATCGTTTGTGAAAATTAATTTACTGGGAGTAGCTGTAATCCCCAAATTTTAAAGATTCAGTTGAGACTTGTTGAGTCATCTCCCCTGGATGTTATTGCAAAAATAACAACTGGACGTTCTCTAGGAGATACTAGGAATCAAAAGTAAGGTTGAAGGGAAAGATTGGATTTCTTATATGAAGACTTAAAAGAGATATTATTTAGATCTTCAATTTTGAGAGTAACTACTAGATGTTTTTGCTTTTTTTTTTAATGTTGATGTTAAAGATGTTTGTCTAACTACTTATTCTAAAAGCTTGAGCTATTAGAAAATACATTGATTTATATATTTATATTGTTAATACTTCGCAATCGCGACACTTATCCACGTGAGACCAATGGACATGGAGCTTCCTAGTTGCAATACTCCCCTCATGCTAATTTTGACTCAAAGGTATACGCCTAACTTTATTTTATTATTTTTTTGACACAAACAAGGTTCAAACCTGAATCTTCAATCTCATGCTCTAATGTCATTTTAAATATATTCGGTTAATCACTTATTCTAAAAACTCGAGTTATTAGGAAAGCTACTAATTTTTATATTTATAGAAAACGACACTTGTTCCCATGGGACCAATGGGCTTGGGGCGTCCTAGCTTCAGTGGTTATTTTATTCTTGAATACAGTTAACCAGAAGTTCTCTATCTAAAATAAAACAGTTTACCTGGCAAGTTAACTTATGAGGTTTTCTCTAGGAGGTTTTCTTAATTGTCTGCAAGTTGTAAACTTGCCCATTGTTTCTTTGTTAGTTGGTTACTGGGCTTTATGTTATGCAATAGTGCACTTCATACAGTAATCCTCTCTGGTTCATATGATCTGGATCCAGTAAAGTTTGTTGAAGGTGAACCCAGCTTTGCTTTTCCAGTAAAAGAAAAGGCAAAAGCTAAATATGTTTTCCTAACTGTTAAAAGGATAGGAACAGTGGTTAAGTTAGAAACTTTTTACTTGAAAGAGAACAACAAGACTAAGGAAAAAAAACAAAGATATAAAGTATCATACGACATTCTGATCTTGTGATGTCTAATTCTTGGTATTCATTTTTCTGTAAAAGGCAACATCTAGAATGCACACAAGTATTAGCTCAATATAGGCATAGATGATGAGTAAGAATACTCTGATTATTTGTGGGATTAATTTTTCTTTTTCGAGAAACTTGTAAGAAGATTACTAGTTCTAGATGGAAGTGTCGGACCAGTTAGGGCCGGCAAGAGGGGGTTGAGTTTATCTGTCAAAAAGTAAAACAAACACCTTTCTCGACCATTCAACTCAGATTAGCAACAATAGTATAATTAAAATAAACAACAAAAAAATAAAGGAAGAGGCGCAAGGTTTACTTGGTTACCAACCTAGGTGGTTGTTAATCCAAGGATAATGAAAGCTCTAAAAATCTCCTTCGGTGAAGGCAGAGAAGCCTCTTACACTCGTTAATTGCTCAGATTATTGCTAGGAAAAGAATACAAGAGTTGTTCTCTATTTCCTAGGTCCAAGGGTCCTTTTATAGCCCCTGGAAAATCTTATACGTGGCTTAAAGGCGCCTTCAGCTAAGCGCCAAAAGATAAAGCTTTATCCTTTCGTAACGGCTAAAATCAGCCTGGTCGAAGGTGCCTATTCATTAAAGGCACCTTCCCGCCATGGAAGGCGCCTTACACAGTGAAGGTGCGGGGGCGCCTTCAATTCACTTTGAAGGCGCCTTCAGCAGCAATTCCAACCTCCATTGGCTCTTCTGCTGCTCTGATAGCTTAGGTTAGGGCTCACCCGAACCTATTTTTCGGCCTTCTCCTCGAGCACGCTTCCGCTCCAACTTTTCGTCCCTCGAAACGTTGCGCACGTCCTTCTCATCCACCGGTGTACTCTTCCGCAGCACCTCGTCCCTTGGATGCATCGAGCCCGTCGGCTCCCTTCCCGTGTCATCCTTCTCGCTAGCTATGTATTCCGCTCGACTTCTTGTGTTCCTAAACTCCTGTACACTTAGACACAAGGGTCAAATACAACAGAACCTAACTTAACCTAGTTAATCACATCAAAACTACCACGGGGTTCCAACAGAAAGGTCTAAACATTTTTGTTCTGGAGAATATATCTTCATGATGATTGATGGTTTTAATTGATTTAGGTACTTCCACATCTGGCACAACTTGGACCAAAACAATTAGTTATCTTTCTTTGTTAGAAAAAGTCAAGGAAATGATGTTGTTTTACGTTCTCATAGATCAAGGATAAGATCTGCTGTCAATACTTTGAAAGGTCATAATAACATGCTAGTGAAGCTAAAATTGAGAGTATGATTGAAGGAGTACTTTATTGATGCTAAATATCCATTTCTTAGGAAACTGAAGACTTGGAGCATCTGGTAGTAAGTTGTAATCATAAATCATCACCAGTGGAACTGTGAAAGCAGTATTATGGGTTTATCCAAGATTCTCATTAAATTCATCATTTATATGCTTTGCCGTTTAACTGGCCCCACCTAATGGGATAAGACTTAGTTGTTCTTGTATTTATATACTTTGGAGTTGGTCCTTTGAAATATATGCAACCATTAAATAAGACCAACTCGTTGAATAAACTGAATTCATTTAACTTTAGTACCAACCCAATAAAGAAGAATCTTCTATTACACGGTAGTAGTCCAGAGGTCAACAATGTTGAGTGATGAGTAAGAATCTTACTGGATAGGGAGTTGAAGTTGACGATAAGAATGACATCGGCCTTTGACATGTGGATGCTTCATATACCCCCTTCCTGCCCTGGTTAGACACTGGCAATCTGAGTCGACATTTGGTTCTCATATTGATCCTGTGTGAAAATCTTTTTTTTTTTGGTTGAAGAAAACTGAGTCTTTGAAAAAACACGTTGGGAGCTTAGATTCACATCAGTGCTACGGGTACTCCAACTGAGTCCATGTAAGTGAAGCAATCTATTTCTGGAATGGCCTGCTGTCTGTACATTTCAATGCTAACTGAAATGAAACAAGTCATTTAGAAATAATAGTTCTATGTAATATTATGATCAAAGTGTTATATGGACCTGCATTTTTTAATATAAATGCCAATTGCCATTGGTGCTCTCCATTAATCATATTATGCTATTTAATTATATATTTATATTATTGTCTGTATATTAGGATATAGACACTTTTTCAACATAAGAATTTGTTTGACCTCTTTTACAATTTTTTAAACTAAGCTCATTATTCATGATCAGATGTGATTCCCAATATGAAAATTTATCGCAATTACAATAATGAACTCAAGTTCATTAGTCCATTTTCTAAGTGTTATACACAGGAAACCTTTTGGGAAATCCATTTTTATGTGATAATTTGGCTATCAAAAACTTAGTGATAATTCATGCCTTTGATGTTGTAGCTGAGGGCTTGAGCGTCATATTATTTGGTAATACAATACCATCTCAGTATTTTTTGAATATCAAATAGCTCTATGTACTTATTTATATCCATTATTAGGTATTACTTTTATGGTCTATCGGCTTCCAAACCTATCAGTACTTTCAATGAATGTGTTGGCCTCAGTTTAGTGATAAATTGGTATGATTTATATTTAAAAGTCAACATTTTAATTCAGGAGATAATCTAGAAATTAAATTCTGTAAGGCAGCATTTGTTTGATAAATAAGCAGTGGATGGTATTGAAAATCAAATAGTTTATGCACTTGGACTTTTTTTTATGAAGGAAAATAACAAGGTTACCAAATGTATATATTATGTTAGAAAACTTTGGGTACATACCAACTTAACATTATTTGATCATGATTTCAGATGAACCATGCTGAAATGATTTTGGTATGGGCCATTCCAAACTATGCTAGAGGTGTCAGACAAATGTCTGTAATAATTTCCTTGCTACTTCTGCTTTGTGACTTCTTATATTTGGGATATGATTGCTATTTTGACTGAAATCGTTCAACATATGCTTTACCAATAAGGTTACAGAACTGTGACGATGGACCTAGGTCTGTAGGTTGGTTACATAATACATATTAAAAAATATTGGTGTACAACAGCCCAAATAATGCTGGACAGGTTGAAAAAGGTTGTACTAGTTTTTACTCCATGCTAGAAGGTTTAAGATGGTTTTCGGTTAGCACGACAATAAATTGAATAATTCTCAACATATGCTGCAATATTGGAAGTCATGGTAGCTTTATATATTGTGTCAAACATTTTAACTGCCTTGAGCAAACACGTCCAGGCTAAGCTTATCACATGGTTATATATTTCTTGAAGGCCTTATTTGTGTTCTTTTCAAACAGTGAATTGTATTGCTAATGTTCCCTTTCTTTTCTTATGTGTTAAATAGGGCTCAAATTGGCAAGATCTGACTCCCATACCTTTCTCTTCCTTCACGTTTCATACTTCTAACAAATAGCACCAAGGAGTAAGCATTATGCACTGAAGAACATAATCATCATATCCATGAGGAGCTGTTGATAGAGAAACGTGCAGTGATGTCTTTGGACCTGTGCACTTGAAATTCCTGTGTATCTTTGATTGCTTGATCCTCGTCTCGATTTGTTTGGCAATTTCAACATGTAAGAGTGACCACTGCCATTATTTGGTCAGCTTAGAATAGTCGTATGATTTATATTTCCGCAGCCAACATATTTTGAATGTGTTTGTCATGTATCAGTTCTGTAATAATATCTTACCAAATGCTGAATATAAAGTTGTATGCTTTTTATTTTTTATTTTTATGTCCTGAATTAGACCTCTTTTTTCTCAATCCTCTATGGAAGCCATGTTGCATGTAAATTTCTTGCTGTTTTTGAATGTTTCTACAAAATTATTCATAGAAAATTTACTTAAAATTGTATTCGTTGCATTTATGTTTTTGTAGCATTGAGTACTGCTGATGATTTTGGTCGACATGGTTGAATCTGAGGCAGTTGTTTTCCTAAAATGCAATCGCCTGTTGGTTGATGTTTGATCTTTGCTTGCTCTTTCTTCCAATGTAAAAAATAGTATCATGCAAACATACTTTCTTTGGATAACTTTGTTATAGGTTCTACTTATCGAAGAATTGGCACAGCATGGAGTTGCTTTGTGGAACAACCTCAAAAATAAAGATTAGGTGAGTAAACTCAGAAATACGCTTCCTTGGTTTGCACAAAGAATGCGCGGTAAGTAATATACTATTTTATTCCATGCACAAAATGTTGTTTTAGAAATTTTGTCATGGTAGAAACGTTTGCACTGCTTTCACTTTATTGATAATTCAGGTGTTCAAGTTTCGGTAAATTCCAAGTACTTATTGCATATTAAGATACTGACCTTCAAAATTGCTTGCACTTTGTGAATAGTCCCTGGAGATGCAAAAAAGAAGGTATAGAAGTCGAGTGAGGGGGACCTCTTCAGGTAATCGAATTTCTTCAAAACTTTACATTGGCATTAAACTCGTTGTCATTCTAATGGAGACGTCTGTTGTTCATCATCCATTGATGTTTAATTTTCTCCCTGTTGTCGTCTTCGATCAATTTCTTTATGCGAGATAAGGTGGGATACCTTCGGCTTCTGTGTTGTCGAGGTGGTCCCAATTCCGACCATCCACCAAACAGTTTTTAAATTCAATAAAGTAGTTGAAGAGATAAAGGCGAAGAACACGGGAAAGATGCTTTCTGAAGCGAAAGAGTAAGTTATTCGCAACTCGGTCAGCATTGTTTTCTGCTTGTATTTTGTTTTCTTGTGTGATTATGTTTCCGCCGCCATCAATTTACAATAATTTCTCAAGTCAATCAGTGTTCAAAAAAGGTGCATTCCACGTCGATACAGTGCATAGGGTGGCCTCTGTCCTAAATTATTCAGTATTAAAATTGCCTTTTGGCGTAGGCATAAATTGAAATGGCAACGGAATCGATCGCTTTCAAGTCGTAACGTTGAAAGCAAAGCGTACTTATATAATCATTCATCTTTTTCGTTCAATTTATTATTGACATTGTATATCAAATAATAATAAAATCTTATTCCACCGTAAGTATCAAATTAGCTATTTAAATTCTTTTATTTTATATCATCTATATTTTGATAAATTTTATCCTACCCCTAGACAATAATATAGTGATAAAATATCTTTTTAATTTCGATGAATTAACGGATGAATTTTTCTTAATAGACGGTTGATCTAAGAATAATGGATGAACATTTTTCGATTTATCTTGATGACCGATGAAAAAATTTCGTAAAATTGAGCTAGTCATCTCAGAATTAGTCGGCGTAAGATGTCAACTAAAAAATAAATACATGAATAAGTTTTATCTTATTTGTTATTACTAACTTCCACATAAATTACATTGTGCAGATTAAAGATCGCATTGCAATCTTGATTCTTGAGTGACATGGCAAATCTGGATTTTTGCACAATGAGGGAATGTGGAGATTTTGTTTTGTCCTTGAAACTTTGATTTGTGCGGTATTTGTTGATCAAGAAGTGAAAATTTAATATTTACCATCTTAATAAGATAATTAATTTAAATAAAATATAATTTTTAAAACACATCATTGATTATTATGTCATCATCCATGTATCAGTGGTAGAAAGTCTTATTTGTATTAAAGATTGGTTTCGATTAAATTTAAAATCAATCAACATTGAAGAAAGTTTAGAGGATGTGGAAAAACTTGAAAGCGATAAGTTTTTTCTTTTAAGAAAAATATAGTTAGATTTTTATTTATAATTGTAAACTTAAAAAAATATTTGCTTATTTAACTTGCATTTTAGGAGTTCATTAAAATAGTTGCTTCTTCCAAAGAACTAAAACAATTAAGTACCCAACCAAGAGTACTGAAAGCGAACTAACTCTGAAACAACTATTGATATTGGAATAACCAATACATCACGAGCAATATGATCAAGTATCAGAAATCTGTGACAATTTTACTTCCACCATCCCAAAATGTCAAAAGTATTATAATACTCATCAACTATTTCATTAAAATACTTGTCTAATTCTGACATATTGTCATCACAAAAAACTTATGTCTTTTGTTTCTTATACTTGTCAATGATTGATTATCTTTTCAAATCTATTTGACTGATATTTTCTGGAGCATTGTTATTGTTAGATTCTGAAATAGATGAAACTTTTGAAGAATTATATTGAGCGCTTGGGGGGGGGGGGGGGGGGGGGGGGGGGGGGGGGGGGGGGGGGGGGGGGGGGGGGGGGGGGGGGGGGGGGGGGGGG
>JBBMJZ010001914.1:0-12049 GCA_037833815.1 Zingiber zerumbet | reverse complement strand
AATTTTTCATGAGAGAACGAAGCATATTGAGATAGATTGTCATTTTACTCGTCATCATCTACAGCTTGGCACTATCACACTACCTTTTGTTTCTTCCTCACTACAGATAGCTGATATGTTTACCAAGGCTCACTCCGCTTCACGCTTCCGATTTTTATCTAACAAACTCTCAATGCTTCTGGCTGTAGCATCATGAGTTTGAGGGGAGATGTTAGATTATATAATTTAGATTATATAATCTATTAAGAATTATTTGTTTATAGCATTGAGGGCAATTTAGTCTTTTACATTTTCAGTTTAGGATTTATATATGGTCTTTTACCTATTCGTTTAGATTTTTTCTTGTAATTAACTATATAAGACTTTGTACTCTTTATTTCTCAATTAATTTTGGATTTAATAATATGGTTAATTTTTCTCTTCTCTTATTTTTTACAGAGATGTTATATGCATAGAAAGAAATAGAAGAAAGAGGGAAATGGAAGAGAAAAGAAAAATAAAAATTAGTTAAATTTATCAAGATGATAGCATATGAGCAACACTATAAAAAGATACTCTTTTTGATAAATATAAAAGTGGACGCAATCTTTTGATAAATTAATAAAATCTAAGTACATTGTTTTGATAAATTACCAAAACTAAACAACTGCCAAAGTAACCCACTAGAAAACTATTTATTTTCGTAGCTGTTGAGCAACTTTAATCACTTCCAACTCACCGTCTCGTGGCGACAACTCCGGCTCTTTTAATTTACTTGCACTCGACCAGCTCCCAACAAACTACTTTCTGTTATAGTGTGCTTTTATTTATCAACTACCACAAACTACTGCGCATCACCAATATTTCCAACTACAAAACAACTACAATTAAGACGTGTATGAATGAGTCGAGTAAGGCTTATCGAGCCAGTTAAAGTAGACTAATTAATCTGAATGGGTCAGCCAAATTAGTAGAGTTGATACATTCAATTAGATTGCTCAGGTTGAAAGGGCATTGTGAGGCAGTGGTGTCTACTGTGGAAGGGGTAGGTTGGGCATTGCACGTGATTTGCAACTTTGGCACCGTCGATCATTATTCGCCTCGAAATCTATATCTCAATCAATGCGTGCATCCCTCGCGTGGACAATGGTCCCACACCACGTGGACCACCACTCGGTAATTAACCAGATCAATCTCAACCTCAATCTCATCATCAAAATGTGAAAATAATGCTGAAAATAATACAACTAAACTGCACATTCATCGGGAATCGCAAAATCTCCATCAGACAAATGCCACCTAATTAATTACTTAAATAAAAGCGACGACAGATTTGATTGATTGCATGTCACTCGAGTTTGTCGACCTGATTGATTTTCATACCGTTTTCACCTATTCATTTCACTATCATCATATAGCAGAAAAGCTTTGAATATAGAATGATATGAGAGAGCCCTTTTATTAATTATCATAAGTTAATAACAGCAAACACAGAAAAAACAAAAGATTTCTTATATTTTTAACCGTGATTAGTTCAATCGCATGTACTGCCATGAGTTGCGAAGAAGATCGAGCGAGTTGTATCGAACAGATTTATGAATTTCTATCTGTAAATTTTCCGTTACTACCGATAAACATAAACAAGCAAAATCTAGACAGTTTCTACTTCCTGAGAAGGTCAAGAGCCTTCTCGAGAACAGGCCGGAATCTATCCAAATCCAACCTCACGCTCTGCTTGTCCAAGTAAATCTCCCCCATTTTTACCCACCCAAGTTTGTGGATCGACTTTGGATCCGTGAACACCGGATCATCCCTCGGGTACAGATCCATCAGCGAGCTCTCGTCGGCTGTAATGGTGTACTCCAAGTAGTGGAGCTCCATCCCCGTCGCCGGATTCCCGAAGTAGGTGCTGGCGATCCATTCATGGCCGCCGAACGGCACCACCTGGATCACCACCGCGTTCGTCGGCAGGAACACCATGTTGGTCAACCCCGCGCCGTGCACGCCCAACATCACGTCGCACGAGTTCACTGTCGGCGAGAACTCCGCCAAGTCCAAAGCGCCCTCCGTGACCACCACCTCAAATCCGAGCTTCTCGGCCAGCTTCACGATGTGGTCGGCATTCATGAATTTTCTGCTCCCGGATCTCGCGATCATCAGCAGCCGCGGCTTCTTCTCCGTCTGCTCTGCTAGTTTCAGCGCGAAGTCTCTGTTGAGGCCGTAGGTGCTCCTCATGAACCGCCGGAAGTCCGACATGGTGTACCCCATCGGCGACTTCGCCGGGTCGATCATCAGGTCCGCGTCGGCGCGGAGCCCCACGATGGCGCGCTCGAAGCAGTGCACGCGCGCGTCGTTGTCGAGGTCGATAGCGTCGTACCGGGAGAGCCTGCGGAAATAGGGGCCGTACTTGGCATTCATCCACCACCGGTTGAGGCGGGCGACGACGAGCTGGACCTCGCCGTCGAACTGGCGCGCCGTCTGGAACACCGGGACGAGCACGTCGGTGAAGTCGTGGAAGTGGTTGCCGACGTAGCCGCCCATGGAGAAGACAACGGCAGGGACGGCGTGGGTGACGTCGCAACGGGGCGCGGCGGCTCTGTCGGCGGTCGAGCGAACACTGACAGGCTTCGTGTATCTCATCACGCCATGGTCCCACTTCCGAGCGTAGGGCTTCACCTGCCATGACTGGTGGTCGGTGGACGAAGAGTCGGTGACGCGGAGAACGGAGGGCGAGTCTTTGCCGGTGATGATTCTGATGTCGCCGTGGATGTCGCAGAGGTCGCAGCGGTGGCTCGACGTGTCGCACATAGGCTTCGAGTCGAGCTCCGCCGGATCTAAATGTCGAGAGAATAAGGAAGAAAAATCGAATTTTTAGATCAAATCTCCGTCAACAAGTGGGGACAAATCTAGGAACAGAGTTGCTCACCAGATTTCCAAGCGCTGCTTGCGACAGGAACCTGCGAGCGGTGAACATCGACCGAAGTAGGTGGAGGAGAAAATGCATCTTTACTTCCATTATTTATTGTGCATCTAACGGAGTCTGGATCACAAGGCAGCTTGGCGCTCTGCTCCTTGCCATCTGCAGGGGAAGAAGCTGAGAAGTGCAACCACGTAGATCCAGTTGAAGATTTCTTGAACATTGAGAAATCGGGACCGTTTTCTCACGGGAAAAAACATAACAAAAAACTGTTCTGTGGTTTTACTACCTCGCGTGGTTTCGCTTGCTGAAAACTCATTTCTTTGAGAGGGAATCTCAGATCCTGAGGAGGAAGAAACCCTTGCTGTCTCAATGGTTTCACTATTTTCGCAAAGATACGATGCTGCGCTGCCGTGGTTGCACCTTGGCTTGCTCTCGGAATCTGTCTCCAAAAGATTGTAAAAGAGAAACAACAATAAGACACAGAAATCTGAAGAAAGACTACACCAAGATCATCCACTTAGAACAGCTCAAAGCATAGATCTATCATTTTTATTTTTATTTTTGGTTCTGTTCCCTCTCATCACCTATTTGTTGAGAAACCCAAGAATAGGCATCTGCTTTCGACATCTGAGAAGCCACTGCCACAACCATTAATCTTTGAGCAACAACAAAGAAAAGAACCAAAAAAACTAAAATTTAACAGCAAATGAAATAAGAACATACTCGTAGCAAGCATGTCAGACTTGTACAAGGTGACATAGGTGAGAGAGAGCAGGAAGCATCCAATGAGCACACCTACTCCCAAACTAAGAAGATCAAATCCTCTTCTGTAGATGGAAGCAAGCTTCATCTTCTCAGCCAACCCAGTGCATGCGCTCCTCCGAGACTGCTCAAAACTTTACCATCTTCTTCACTTGGAAGAAGTCAAGAAGCACAAGCAGCTCTAAAAGGACTTCTGTATCCACACGCACCAGGCCTTCTTCCAAAAGCACAAGCAGCTCTAAAAGGACTTCTGTATCCACACGCACCAGGCAGCGAGGTTTATGGGTGGGTGAAACGGAGTGCAAGGTCAGGTACAAAAAATTTTATAGGGCAAAAAAAAAATAAAAAAAATATATTTTTTTTTCAGAAATTACTCCAAACATCTTTTGTTTTGTTCCTTCCGTAATTTAGGCTAGTTGTCTGGTGGATGCATGGAGTCTCTATTGGCCATATGGATGACATATGGCTGACTGGCGGTGCCATGTGACCGACTAAAGGGCAAGAAGGCACCGAAGCAAATAGTCGACTCTATACTAAACTAAACGTCTCAATTTAGCTTAAACTCATTGCTTCGAACCAGAGAAAAGAAAAAAAGAAGAAATGAAAAATGTCGTCGCTGAAAGTTGAGTCTTTTAAAACGAAGATATCATGAGTGATAAAGTAGATACTGAGAATGATGGTGGCCATCAGAGATGACGCGTTTATCAACGGAATCAACCCTGAGTTGCTGCGAAATTAAACAAATAAGAAGAATAAAATGAAAATAGTTCAACACATGATAAATCCGATACTTATTCAATTACAATTAGCTAAATCTAAACCTGTTTTTGTTTGGAGCGTGGCGAAAGGGGAGGGAAATTACAGACAGAAAAGAACTGATTTGATAAAACAACCGAGCCAACTTGACTGGGTCAAATTTATTGTTTTTAACGCATTGAATAAAATCGAATCCAGTTCAAGGTAGAGGTTTAAGAACTCTCACTGACATATATTTATAAATAAATAAATAAATACAAAATAAACAGTCAACTTAGATCGAGGGGGGTGGATTCAAAGTTGTCTTGCACTGACGAGGTCCTTTCCAATATTGGACTTTGCCCAGTGACCAAGTCATGATTGGTTTGGTAGTGGGTGGGAAAATTGAATTAATTGAGAAATAAACGTCCAACACGGCAACACTCCCCATCAAAACAAAAGAAGAAAAAAAAAAGTGAAACTCATACAACCAGTTCTGTATCAAATAATAATCTTACGTTCTTAATTGTTGAACATTTTATGCCACAATCGTCGTTGCAAATTTGTTCGCACCTTGCCTCACTTCCTTGGACAGAACTAGAAACCTCTCTTCGTTGCAACATCCTATCATTTGTTGAAGAATCTCTGCCTATCGCCATCATTCATCGATTTGCTTTGGCTGCTAGATTATTAATTCACCAACCACCTGCACTCTACAGATCTTCGTCCCGGAACATCTTCATCATCTACCACTTCCCTTATACAGCCCATGTGATATATGCTGCTCTCCACCTAATTGGTCACACAAGACCTCTTCGTCCACACTGTACTTATCGAGCATAAAGATCTCCATTGTTAGTGATTCAACAGTAGAGCATCAAATTCTTAGCGTCACGAAAGTCCATGGTCCTAAGCTTCACCTTTATCACCCTCCCTTAGTTGCATCATCTGAAACTACTGATTGTAGATCCTAAATTATTGCAGCATACTTTTCATTTATCTTAATAAGAGCACAAGTTATAGCCTCCAATGGAGAACTCTAAGAGACATTGTAATTACCTTGGAAAAACACTTCGACTTAACAGGCTTGAAATATGTCTCATGACTTCATCACTAATTTTTCTTTACCTTTTTATAAATCTCTGCATTAAACCTCCAAAACCAATAAAAATTTCCATGGAAAAACTTCACAAGGCTTCAAATAAGTCTCATTGTTTCATCACAAATAACTTTTCTTTTCCCCTTTTATATCACTATATGAAACCACCGACAAGAATCGAAAACCAGAAACTCGCCTAAAAGGGTTAAAACCGATAAAGGACAACGTAACTTTTAAACCGCACAAAAATTCAGTGATTTGATAGAGGGGACTCAAAGTTCTGGCATAAGGAAAAAAAAAATCACTATTCAGTGTCATTCACATAGTTTCTCGTAGGCCTATAATGACAGAAATATCGTCTTGTTTTTCTTCACCTGTTATTTCAGATTCATAAAATACAAATAACCAACCAGACCAGAGATACATTGGTGGAAATGACAGATACGAATAGTTTGGATAAATGCTAGTGTAGTTACATAGCTTATTTGAGTTTCAAATTTCATTCGTACCGAATCTGTAGATGAACTAGGCTTGCTGATGATCAAGCGCCAATGCTATAAGAAACTCTAGTGCTTCCTTTCTTTGTTCGGATCTGGGTGATCTGGAACCATTGGAAACTAACAGATGTTGGCAAGTTCAAATGACAGAAAATTAACATGACAAACTGTATTCAGAAATACGAAGGCATGGAGCAACATGTGGGCATCATAAAGATATCCAAAATGTAACTCTGAGAGCAATAAAATGACCTTGCAAAACAAACCAAAGTTGCATCAGAATCCTATCTCATTAATTGTCATTTGTTCCTCATATATGTTCTTCACAGAATCACAGTAGGTTCCACGTTATGACTTCAGATCTGCTATTTAGACTATATAGGATCCTAAAGTTTTGAGCTCCGAACTTTCCTATTTTTCATAACATTTCCAGTTCCATTCCCCATTCCAATAGGAAACCAAACATATATGCATAGGCTTCGAGTTTATCAGAAACTTAATTTTTTGGGCGGTGTACAAGATATTATAAGCAACTGTAAATATGATTTGGAATTAAGATGGAGACTAACTGAAATCCCAAGTCAAACTTACTTTCATGCTCCTTATATTAGCAATGTCTTCGACATGAGTCCCTCCACAAGGACAACCAGGATGGTCACCTAACTTCACTATTCGTGGACTGCTATCCTGGATAGTTTTATGAAACACCAAAAGATCATTAACAAATAAAGGTATAACAATCTCCAGTAAAACACATTCTGGGACAATTACATATGTATACGAAGATCATGTGTGATGAATAAAGTAAATCTTCCTTCAGGATGAAAATGACACAGTACTGTGCATGATTATCTCATATTATTAAATAAAAAAAAATCTTCTAACGAATATTATGATAGTATGATATTCAAAATGAAGTTGATTATAGCAAATGGGCAACAAATTATTTAAGAATAGACATTTGTAGAGCCATTAAAAAAAAAGATTTATAGGGGGGTAACAAAATTACAGATTATTCCATAGCAATTTTGGTTATAATCATAAGTACCTTTGCAATGTAACTAGGAAGAACACCACCACACCACTTAGAAGCTTCATCATATGATAAGATGGAAGCTGAAATCTAACACAATAATCACACAATATCATATAGTATCAGAAAAATCCTAAAACAAATTCAAGGAGCCTATAAATGGATTAGATTCATAGCATTGTACAAACTTTTCCTCCAGTTAAAATCAAAGCATTTGCTTCTTTCTCCAATTCCTTTTGTTTGACTTGGAGCAGATCCTGTGGGATTAGGCCTTTGTACTCGACAAATGGACTGCAGACAACAGGTAATTAGCATCAAGACTACAAACAAAAAAATTGTGTCAAAATATGGAATTCAAGAGACCCTTCGAAGCTTTGGTGTCTTTCACGTACCCACTGTTAGTTCCATAATCCACTATAAGTCTTAATTGGACACTATAGTTAAGTTAATCGAATCTGATAAATATCCTTTTAAAAAACAAAAAAAAGTACGCATGATAACTTTTTTAAAAAAAAATTCTCATGTGGGAAACATGAACTTCTAAAGTCTTATTTTCTTAAATTACACATCTAACTTTGCAAAATCAATTAATAGAGGGGTTCAAGTGAAGATTTAAAAATTGGAAGAGATACATGAGGTAGTCTACCTATAATATACGCCTGAAGAAAAATGTGATTACTTCGAAAAATTGGTAGAACAAAAATCATACCAGCAAAAACTATGATTTCCCATCAAAGAGTTTGAGTCCCATTAAAAGGACAGTATATACATATTTTGAGGACCATGTTTTCTGAGCCATTTTAAGCACCATAAATTAATATACCAAGAGTACATTGTCAGATAAACTCTTGTTATGGCATTGAGTGTTTTAAATGGCGGTAGGTGGTGGCGATGCGGTTAGGGACTACCTACAGCCTTTGCTTCCTAGGCGGTGCCTAAGCAGTGCCTAGGCGGTTGTTTTTTTTTCAATTTTTATACATAATTAAATAATATATTAACTAAAGGATAAATTTAAAAAAAAAATACTATAAAATATATTAACTAAAAATAAAAAGTTAAATCTAAATTTTTTTAAAAATAAATATATATATATATCTAATTAAGGTTATTTAAATTATCCCAATCATGATTAAAATTATTAATTAATGTTTCAATTAAATCCAAAGTTAAAAAAAAACCTATTTTATTTGGCGATCGGCTTGGAGTCGGACGCGTCGCTTGAGCCTGACGACAAGTTCGGACCTGTCGCTTGGCCCGACGACGAGTCCCGAGTCCGAATCGGAAACACTTTACCGCCACCTAAACACAAGGCAGTGCGGTTCAAGGCGGTGCGGTTGAGGTTTGCCTCCCGCCTAGGCGGCCGCCTCAAAAGCCATTTAGAACACTGGGCATTGATAATCTACAAGAATACTAATGAACATGAAATAAAAAGGAAAAAGGCATTATAAATAATGTTGGTCAGGAACAATATAATGGAATAAATGCTATTTGGCTTCTAATGTTCAGGATGTTGCATTATATGCAATATGAAACTAGTTACAAGGTAGAAGCAAGGACAATATAATGGAATAAATGGTATTTGGCTACTAGTTTTTAGGATGTTACATTATGTGCAATATGAAACCTAATGTGAACACCAGAATCACTCCACAGATTGCTGCTCATACTATAGAAAAAAAAACAATAAATAAAGCACATAGGACACAGGTTCTACAAAAATAACAACAAAGAGTTAGTGCCCAGCTACATGGATCTTAATTTATAATGCTACGGACCACTATTCAAGATTACATTTCTAGCAATACCCATATGGATAATCACCGCAAAATAAAATCTGGCATACAGAAAATCTAAATTTTTCCAGAATCCAACCTTAGTGCATAGATATGATGGGAAGTGAAATGAGTTGTAGAAATACATATCAACTGCACAAGCAGCATCAAAAGAAAGGACATAAAAGTACCAAAATCGCTTAGAAAGGCAAGCTAATACGATTATTGAAGGTGAACTTAGGCCATATTTAGTACAAGAATAAAGTAATAACCACTATAAAAAGCATGTCCAAAAAATGCAGCAGATACCTGTCAGGGAAATGATAAGCTTTTCCTGGTTCTAAATGAGACAAACCCACTTTGTGCATGCAAACATCAAGCAAATGCCCTGCCGAGTGAAGTCTGTGGAAATGAAGCAAAACAAAGTGAGAATACCCATCAGCAGAATTTAAGTCTTATACTGTAGTATAAGATGGTTGGGATGTTAATCATGTGAAGCATCACCAAGAAAAGTGAGAATATTATACTATTGGAGAAAGGGGAAATATCCCACCAATAGCTGGCTTAATCCAAAAAATCAATGGAGAATTTTGCATAAGCTTAATCAACTATTGATAAACAAGAATATAACTAAACTAATGCTAAATTAGATACTTAATCCATGGAACAGAGTACTGTTGGCATCAACCATTACACTTCTTGTTGATTAAAAAACAAGCAAAATAAGGATGAAATAAAAATGTGGATCAATATATCTACTATGCAAGTTATTGTTTCGAAGCAATCAGGCTACAAGAGCTGTTGTATAGCCAGCTTAACCATATCAGCTGTGGTAGGGTTTAACTTGGACATTACTACAAACCAATACAAAGCTGGCATACTTTGGAATTTCAAAATCTCAGAACAAACTGAGTTACCATGATAGCTAGCATATGGACTTGGTGATATCTTACTTGCCACGCATGTTGATCAAGATATTCAATATTAAACATGAAATCCTTGTTTCTGCCCTTAGTGGTAAGTGAAATGTAGTGCATTGTTATTGTTGCAACTAGCTTCTAAAGTAGTTGCAATATATGCAAATGACAGGGTTTTAAATTTCAATGCCACCTTGCATGAGACATCTTGATCCAATCCAAAACCTCTTTAAATAGTCAATGATTGTCCAACAACGACTAGAACCATTCCACTCTAGTATTGGAATGTTTTAAAACTTGAAAATAGATAACGACTAATCCGTTCATCAATGGAAAATTACATCAAACAAAATGTCACAACAAGAAAAGAAACAATATAGACATCATATGCGGTCAGAATTAATATGTCAAGTCCGACAAACTCATGCTATATATAAAATTTAATACCTTGAGTTAAGGTCCCGTCTTTGGGGGTCAACATGCAAGTTAAGTTCGTCTCCAAGTTTTGGCATGACAGCACAATCACTCTGAGGACTCTCTAAAAAACCATAATGGTAAACCTGACAAAGGATAGAAGAAAGGAAAAATAAAAACAGAGAAAGAACATTGCAATGACTAAGATCTAAGTCAGGCAAGGGTATGTTGATATCAAAGCCATCAAACTCTTGAAAGGCGGCAAAGGTCTGCGGCCATTGGTCCACTGAATAAAAAACATAGTTAAATAATTGAATTAACAAGCTATACCATACCAGGTATACCATTCATCTACCTATTTAGCATACCATATCCTAAGAATCTAACATAGTAAGTTTCTGGCATGGTCCAACCCGAAGCCAGATGTTTTAAGCTCTAAAACACGTATTTGTCTCAGACATATCACCATAGTGACGGGGGAACAAAATAGCTCAGCCAGCGTTCATAAACAGTTTGTCACGAAATGATAGCCTCCAAAGATTCATTTTCTGTCATTCTATCAATTTATCCTTAGAACAGCCTTGTGTTGTGCCGTTAACGAATTTAAAGGATCAGGAAAAGAATAGTTTACTCACCAGCCCGTCCTTCAACCTCACGTCCTCCACCACGAACTTGAAGCCAGAGGCAGGCCCTGAGATGAACCCGGTGTCGGCTGGCTGCCCCCCGCCCTGGGGGTAGAAGATGGTAGAATCCAGTATCAGCGCGATGCGGCCGTCGTCGGTCTTTTCCACACAAAAAATTAAACAGAATTTAGGGTTCTACTTTCGCAACAGGGGACGATCGAAGAGTCGCAAACGCTTACTTGGAGCTGGGCGAGGAGGACGGCGGTAGCTTCAACAGCCCACATGTCGTCGAAATAGGCCAATTTCGTCGCCGGTAGTGCTTCCGCCGCCATAATCCCGTCGCTTCGGACGCGCGTGACCGTCTTCTCAATGGTCCAACCTGTTCGTATTCAAATGATATTTTTCCACCAGCTTTTTGCCCCCTTTGTTTTTTCTTCTTCTTCAATTTACGATATCGATTCAATTCTATATCGATTACAATTTACAAAAATTATATAAACAAATTACTATTAAAAGAAAAAGGAAAAAAGAATACGATTACGCATGATCATAGCCACGCTCCGAAGAGAAATTCGTGAGAAAATAATAGAAATAGCTTCCTAAATCACCAACCAAATCAAATAGATCTCTGAATAAACCTTCCCTTCAGTCAAGTATTAGAGCATCCATAATAGTACGGAATATTTCTCCCAAATATTTGTGGTCCCCACTTCCACATCACTCTTCAAATATCTTACTATTCAAATATCTCAACTTTCACAATGAAATATCTCACTATCCAAATATTTATGGGTCTCACCAATTAAATATCTGGTAGATTTAATTCTAAATGCATGAAAGACGAATTAAATAAATGCGGTAAAAACTTACAGCGATCTCCCGCAGATCCGCAATCAGCAATGGTGAAACTCGCTGTCGGAAGAGCGATCACAAGATCGGAAAGCCCTCCGCAATTCCACAAATCAAATCCCACTGCCTCATATGTTCTCCTCTTACTCTCGTCTCCAACCCTCTGACGATCCTTAGACGCAACCCCTTTATATAGGGAAAATAAACCAGGGGCATAATGGACTTTTCCATTATGAGTAGTGGGGAACAAGGGTCATGTTCCCATATCCCCACTCTCCCCATTTCCAACATCTCCCACTCGTCCAAGGTAAGTCACTAAGACTAGTTCATTCAGGTAAGTCACAAAGACTTAATAAGTCACATAGACTATTAGAGAGTTTGGTCACATAGACCATATGAGAACATCCAATCCATACTTAGAGAAAATGGTTCGTGCGACAGCAAGCACA
>JBBMJZ010001906.1:0-12050 GCA_037833815.1 Zingiber zerumbet | reverse complement strand
TCATGTTGTTTGTGGCTATATTAAGATTCTCACAGAACAACGGAACCAAGCAATGAAGGAGTTAGATGCTGCCCTTTTTCTAGGGAAAAAGAACCAATCTGAATTTGTGCAGTTGCGACGACAATTGTCGCAAGTCAATGGGGCATTGGAGGATGCTATAAATCAAAAGAATGAGTGAAATATCACTCTTTGTGAAGCTCAGCCTCACATCTCCCTAGCGATGCTGACCTTCTACGAATCTGGGAAAATGAAAAAAATTGTATCTGTCCAAGTGCGATGATAAATATGTGAATTTAATGTATCATTAGAGAATGCTTTAAAGCAAATGAATTTAGTAATCGTATTTGTATTAACTTTTTGACTTAAGATATTATTTGTCTTATGTTATTATCAAATCCAACTATAGTCTCATAGTCTTCTTCGTTTATGCTAAACAAGATGGCAGACTGTCAACCTCAGTTTTTTAGTTAGATCACATAATTGAGCTTCTATACGTTTGATCAATAAACCTATAATTAGGCAGAAGCTGCTACATGATGTAGCAGCTTCTGCAGCACATTGTAGCATTTGCATCTACTTGTCCGAAGATGCTACCATGTGTAGCAGCTTTTAAAGAGTAGATGCTACACTGTGTAGCAGTTACTACGGATTAGCTGCTACACATTTACGGGAAAAATCCAGACATGTTGTTGTCACATCGTGTAGCAGTAATTGCGGATTAGCTGCTACAACGTATAGCAGCTACTGTAGCATATTGTAGCATTAGCATCTAGTTGTCCGAAAATGCTACAACATGTAGCAGCTTCTAACGAGTAGCTGCTAAACTATGTACCAGCTAATATGGGTTAACTGCTACACTTTTACGGGGAAACTCCAGACACGTAGCTGCCACATCGTGTAGCAGTTACTACGAATTAGCTGCTACAATGTGTAGCAGCTACTCCAGATTTTTTAGCTCCCACAACATGTAGCAGCTACTGGTGATGTAACTAACAAGCCCTACTCTCTATTAAAAATTCTATGATCAGTAATTTATTGTAGAAAAAATAAATTTCTACGGACAATCAATTAATTCATGGTGACCTATGACATCTGGTCCATTGATCTTTGACGTCCATTGAATGACCACTCATAGCTGTCATTTATGAAAGGTATGACAAGTCATACTTGTCATAAACATCATTGTAGTAGCTAGGAGACGAATAAAAAACCTAAAAAATTCAAACCCCTAAACAAAACGAGAAGAATCAAAACTTTAAACCCTAATACAATACTTACGATGGAGGCGAATATTTGAATGAGAAACAAGTCGTTGTGGTGAGATTGATCATTGACGAAGATATCGTGGGCCGCCGATCTACTATCAATGAAATTCTTTCGAAATATTTATCACACAACGAGTTTCGAGGGTAAAACTTTGGCCGATGAAGGCAAAAAGGTAATTGCACAATATTTTTTTTGCACAATAATTATAAAAAGATAATTGATAAGAAAAGGTTGTTTGGAGATCAACAGTAGCTACTACACGTTGTATCAGCTATTCTAGAGTAGCTACTACAATGTATATCAGCTAATCTGTAGCAACTACTCTTGAGAAGCTGCTGCATGTTGTAGCAGCTTTTGACGACCAACTGCTACAACGTACTGCAGTAGCTGCTACAACGTGTAACAACTTCTAACTATTTATACATTAACTGATAGAACGTGTAGAAGCTCATTTAATTGATCTAAATAAAAAACTGAGATTGATATGATCTATTATTTCTTGAAAATGTAGAATAATATCTTATCGAGCGTAAACGAAGAAAGAGCTATTACACCATTGTAGCAACTAACATTCCAAGTTAGCTGCTACCAGGTGCAGTAGCTACTTCCACAGCAATAGCTACTATAACGTTGTAGCAGCTATAATTCCAAATAGTTGCTACAACGTTGTAGCATCTAACCGTCGATTTAGCTACTTCCGCTCTGGAATGTAATTGCTACACCGTTGGAACGTAATTTCACTGTGTAAGTAGCTGCTACAACGTTGTAGGAGCTAATATTTCAAGTTAGCTGCTACAAGGTGTAGTAGTTAATTGTCGAAGTAGCTGCTGCAACGTGTAGCAGCAAAGGAAAGACGCTAAACAGTAAAAATAATTTTAAATAATTTTTTATCAAGTTGATATACATAATAAAAATATTTTTAGGGATAATATCTGCTAGAAAATGTAGTTGCTACAAAAGCATCTTACCAAATGGCTACTACACGTTATAGCACCTACATAGAAAGTTAGTTGCTACAAGGTGTAGCAGTTAACTGTCAAAGTAGCTGCTACAACTTATAGCAATTAATTGTCCAAGCGGCTGCAGGCGTCGACCTTATACGTTGTAGCATAAATCCTTCCTTCTAATATTTCTTTAGGATCACGGTCGGGAATTACAACTTACAATGAAATAAATTACCATTGGTTATAAAATGCAGATGGAATTGATGTTTGGTAAGTTACCTACAAATTATATAAGCAAAAAAATTAATATCATAGCAATTAGGGCTTGTGCTTGGTAGGATATATATATGGTGCAAAAAAAAAAAAAATTGTACAGAGCTGAATAACAGATAATGGAGGGGAAAGACTTACGATCGAGAATAGAGAAAGGGGGGCTTTTACACCGGCTGTAGGCCTTTGTGTTCGATGCGAAGTCTGGGGGGCTTCAGTCAACTGCGACAGAAGGCGGTGACGAAAGAAGAGGCGAGAGCTAGCGAGAGAGCGGCGAAGGAAATTTAGAATTTGGAAAAATTTACTCGTCGATGTTTTGAATAGAAGGCGGAAAGGGAGAGAGAATAAAAGGAATATTTTTTTGCAAAGAAATTAAGCTGGCAACGTCACGTCCGCGCGTCGCTCACGGACGCATATGAAGCGTGAACATGTTTAAATAATGTCAGTGAGCAACATCTAAACCAAACTAAGCTGCAAATAAAAAGCAACCAAATCAAGCTTTGCATAATCATTTCAGCCTCTTGATTTATTTTAGACTGGCTCACCTAGGGGAAGTGGATCAACAGGAACACATGCCTAACCTTAAGGCTGTGCCATGTCTCAGCAATCTGGATGCAACCGGACCAGCCGCAGGGATTCAAATGAAGTTTGCAACCGCCATTCTCGTTGTTTCTTGCTTAGAGGTCTTCCTTTCCCTGCCTTTTGCCTGTTCACCTTCACGTCTGCTATGCCCCATGTGCATTGGCCTGATTCCACATCCAAAGAAATGAGACTGAACACACCATCTTTTTCCTGAGAGGAGGACGTGGCAACATCGTTGTCGCTGTCAACAACATATTTCACATACATAGGTCGGTCTTTGAACCGTTCGAGCTCCTCCGGGACATGCACAACCCTTTCAAGACCGGGGGATGAAACCTATCACAAACAGGAAATTCATCTTTAACCCTTTTAATGTTACACAGGAACCATACAAATGAACTATTAAGTGGAGAAGTGGCTCAGGCACCTCCAAAGAGATGTCTGGTACTTTTCCAGCAAGCTCAGCTTCATCTAAGCGGGAGCGATAGACAGTAGAAAAGGCCTCAATATCCTCCATACTGGGAGAACTATACCTGTGAGACGAGGCTTACTTAGAAGAACATGATTGGATCGGCAATTGTCAGTTCATAGCATTTTATGTCACCACTTTACCTGGTAGAAAGCTTTTCAATTCGCACACGTATGTTCGAATTTGTCGTAGTTTTGAAAGCATAAATTTTCAGGTCGCCATCAAATGTTACCGAAACTTCTTGTGCAATGGTCAATGCTTCGTTATCCCACCAATTGCCGGCAAGGGAAATCCCTCCCCCTGCAGCACCATCTCCAACCTCCAAAGAAACCAGATATAACAGCAAATTGCGATGATTTAGTCTAAACTTCGCTTTAGCCACAAGCTTGCACAACAATTGATAGAGAAGAAACTTACAAAGAGACTTGCTTCTTTCTCAAACTCTTCTTCCTCAAATTCATCTTCAAAATCCTCATCATCTTCCAATTCAAAAGCTGTACAGCATGGACATTGCATTAGATATAAAACCTCAAGCAAATTGATCTAGCACAAATAAATTTGAAGAATCTTGTCAAAAATGAGAGTCCAATGAGGCCTAGCTTTGCAGATACAAGGAGTTAGCAGTAATACATACAAAAATACACCTAGTATCGTAGAAAGGTGCCAGGCAAGTTGAACAAGAAATAAAGCAAGAAGCATCAGGCCAGCTAAAGTAGTAGCAAATTAATTCACATCCTGACTGAGTAAATGGAGGGAGGTGGATGTTTAAGTACTTATTTGTAATGGTAGTAATGAAAGTTACATTTTTTTTTTCAATTAATGGACACAGACTAAAAAAAAGTGAATCTATTCTGAGTATCAGAAACTTAATTGACACATAAAGCTGGTTCATATGTTTGTTCTGAGATGGGGAAAATACTCATGAGAGAAAGAAGGATTTTACTTCTTTCTGAATGTTTGCATTTTGTAACATCATATCCTTGAACGCTCTTTGGCTAGAAGTACAAGGAAGCCTAATTGGATCAGGTCAAAAGTAAATGCTCAAGCAATCTTTTTTTCTCAGAATTGTCATGGTTCATACATCTTTAGCCCTCCGCTAATTATCATCTATCATGATCTGCTAAAAGTTTTCATCAAATAATGCTAGTTATCATTCAACAAATTCATATACACTATCCTTCTTTAATGAAGAATAAAGCTATGTACTTTGATGTTCATTTTGTTCATGAAATGCAAATATATCTGAACAACCCCAATTAACCGTGAATCATGAATTCCCTAAACATCAAAAGTACTAATGACACTCACCAGAGTCTATATACACAATCAATGTCACACAACACCAAAAAAGTGCTTGATGTTAAATGCTCAATATAACCAGCCACAGAAACTGCACCAATTTACAAGAGGCAGGTCTTGTTGATTGAATATCCACCAAATGTTTGTCCAAATCATTGATAAAAACACAAATTTGTATAACTAATCATTCAGAACATAAATCTGGAACTAGTTTGACTTTAGAGTATGCTAGAACTAACATACTTCATAGTAAAGCATATAGGTCACTGGCTAGTTCAAAAAGTAAGGAAACATGTGCTTTAACTACCTCAAGAAGCAAGTTCTACAAAATGACGAGCATGGATTTTCATGTCGTGTTTATCCCAACTATTTGGAATCGACTACAAGAATCTTGTCACTCCATTGAACTTAGCAATTACCTCTCTCGTTCACTAGTTGTCCACAACGTGACTGTAGTCATTCGAAAATGAGTCCTTTGGCTCATTGGCTATAAAAGGAGATAATCCTAAGAATGAAATAAGCCCGCGATCAATTTATCCAATCGACACTACGATCTACAGATAGAGCACACAACAAACATAAGTAAAGCAATTATCATGTGAAATTTTCAAAAAACAAGTTAGAAAGAATCGAAATTTTGATGGCAATTTCTAAGTGGAGATTGAAAATGCACTAGAAAAAAGAATGCAACGGGAACAAGCAAACAAATTGCGACTCACCGTCTCCAAAATCATCAGCAAATTGGACTTCCGATCCCTCTTCTTGTAGAAATTCTCCCTCGTCGTCTTCCACTCGTTCTTCCTTGATAACGGGATGCTTGGGTGGAGGCGGCTGGGGAGCAGAGACCCTCCTCTTCGCGTAGCTCACTAGAGAGATTGCTCGCGTGCAGGAAGAAAGACAGGTGAAATTGGGGACCGAAACAATACAAGGTTTCCAGGGGAAGGAAGAGAGATTGATTGACGGAAAGGCCAACATCACCGGAGATAACGTACTAACTGTAGAAACCAAATCCGCACCACAGGAAAAAATACCAGAAGCAAAAGCCCAGGAATTAGGGTTTATATCGTTGGCACGAACTTTCAAGTGGGGAGCGAGAAAAGAGAGAATATCGATATGATTTTTAAAGGATGTTTTTTTTTGGAATTTCAAAGTAAAACCGAAATTCAGTAATACTCTAAATATAGTTTAAATGGGAGTCTAATCGAGCAGAGCGAAGTCGAATTCTTAAATATTTAAGTTTCACTCATTTATAATCAAGCAACTTTATTTAACGAATATATTCATAGCTCGTGAATTTATTCAAATTTTTATCGAACTAAACGAGCTTAATAAATATAAATTATAAATTATAAATTTAAATATTTATTAAAAACTATTAAAAACTAAATTATATATTTAGATTAAAATTATAATATTTTTATTAAAATTTATAATTTTATTCTAATAAATAAATTTAATATATTTATCTATATGTTCCATAAATAGAGTGTAAAATTTATAAATTTAATATTAAAATTATTATTATTTTTCTTTAAAAATTGATTCATAAATTTAATAAACATGTTCACGAATTAACGAGCCGAATATTATAGAATTTGAACTTGATTTATTTATTTTAACAAGTATCATTAAACGAGCTCAGACGAATTTTTATTAAATTAGGATTCAAATAGTTCATGGGAATCCTACTTTAAAATATATATATATAATACACGATGCATTTCACGTACACTGACTTATTATAGTAACACGTGCAAATACCAACTATACCAGCACGAGTAGCTATTGTTGGCACAGATTAAACAATACCGAATGAGTATCGCTTTAATTATCAACCGAATTTCAAACTCTCTTCTCCGGTAAGAATAAAAAAACTATAATATTTATTTAAAATGTTTGCAATTGTATATAAGAGATGCAAGATAAATTATAATGGCTCGTATTCACCAATGCCATGATACAAATGAAGTGTACATATGAGCTTGTTCATCAAGCAAAATGTGCCCGCAGGTGCAATCACATAACACAATATGCAGAAATTTGTACAAGTAAACTAGCACAGAGCATCATTTACACACTAAGTTTTTTGTAGGCATGTTCTATAACAAAAGTCTGAAATGTTTCTTGGTTTCAAGATGAATATTCATCTGATATTGTAGTTTCCCTCCAGCTCAACTTTTTGCTAATCCACATTCTGCTCCAACAATAGTATCACTAGTTTCAGTTGTCGCATGCTGCTCTGTTATTGGTTTTCTACTATCTTCCGAGCTGCCATGGCATGGTTGTCTTGGGTCTTTTCCTCCGCGTCGTTCCTGAACTAAACAAGAAGCTGTTGAGATACAAATACTGCTGGCTAAGCGACGAGGTAGTCTTTGTGACTATTTTGCAGTTTCTAAAATATTGATATGCTTTCATTCTTTTGCTCACTTGTGGTTTCTGCACAGGGATTCACTTGCGATGAAATAATACATGATATGAAAACAGAGGCTAAGAACAATTTAGAAGGGTTTGGTTAGTTCACTTGACCGACTAGATTTCATGGATAGAGTAAAGGCAGTCAAAAAACTACTTACTTCTCGATAAGGGAAGTCATCGACTTCGAGCATGTGTATAACATGTCCCATCTTTGGCCTCTTGCGTGAATCAGGATCAACGCATCGCAGTGCAACTAAAAGTGTTCTTTTTAATGCTCTTGATGAGGGTTTCTCAGGGATCTTTGGATCTAAGACACCTTCAGAGTTTCGATTACTCACCATTGTCTTAAGCCAATCTACCAGATTAACCTACAAAAAAAGAGTATCTCAGAAAGTCGCATCATCTTCATCTCGCTTCTTTCAGGGAGAAAAAAGACTAACCTCTCCTGGAGGTCTGCTGTAGTCAACTGGTGTTCGACCCGATATTACCTCCATGATAAATATACCAAAACTATAGACATCACTTGACTCATTTAGCATACCAGTGCTAGCATATTCAGGAGCCACATAACTAGAGAGAAGAAACAAGCTAATGTCATTTAGCATACCAGTGCTATCATGAAACAGAAAGTTGCAATAGACAATATTCACGAACCCAAATGTTCCCATTACTCGCGTTGTAACATGGGTCCTCCCTGAGCCCAATAGCTTGGCAAGTCCGAAATCTGAAACCTTGGGAGTCCACTGCTTATCAAGAAGTATGTTGCTCGATTTAATATCTCTGTGAACCACCTTTGGCTCTAGCCCTTCGTGCAAGTAGAGTAATCTGCATTATACAGCCATGTTTCAGAAAGAACTATTTTGAAATTAAGGGAAACAAAGAAAGTACAAATTTTAGCAAAGAGGCATACCCTTTTGCTGTACCGATTATAGTATTCATCCGAATATCCCAAGTAAGCGGATTGGAACGGCCAACATCACCATGAAGCCACTGTTCTAGATTCCCGTTATCTATATACTCATAGACAAGCATTCTAAATGGCATAAACAAAACATTAGAAAGCGCACTCCTTTTATCTTTAAATTGCCTCCACTTTAAATACAGTGTTAATTAGAAAGCAAGGTAAGAATTCATAATATACCTATGTTCTCCTTCTGCACAATACCCTAGCAATCTCACTAAATTCTTGTGACGAACTCGTCCTATTGCTTCAACTTCAACCTTAAATTCCATCTCCGCTTGGCCTCTATTACAGAAAGTAACATAAATATAATTATAGCGGAATGCAATACACTTGTGTTAGTCATTCTATTTTCTAATTAGTACAGATATAGAAATTACTGCAAATATGACAAATGACTAGTCCCACATGGTAAACTATGGGTTTATAAGCTTAAATAGGTAACAATTATTAATTATGGTTAAGCATTTTAGACTAGTGATTGAGCTTACCGAATTAATAGACAAGTTTTGTCTTGCAGATTATGGAAATTGGTATTAAAGCAGCCTAATCTAAGACTCAGTGAGCTATTGAAAAGAGTAGCCTGTGTGATAATGGTGGACCATTGGGTTTTACATGTTGCTGATTAGACATGATTTTGGATTATGAGCTGAACCTTCGATCTTGACAATGTTGACATTGAGCCAGCCATAAGCTGGGGGGAGAGTAAAAAAAAAACGTCTTAGTTTACTCCCACATGGGTTTGTAAGCAGATGAGCTATTGTTAACTTGCTTAAACATTTTGAGTTAGTGGTTAGGTCTAATTAATTTATAAGTTAATTCTCTTATTCAGGGACATTGTAACAAAAAGTGATTCTAATAACCAATATCAAATTGTTTTTGGCCTTCTCCTTCTAGATCAAGTATTTTGCTTGGAGGCTATGATTTGGGAATGATTCTCCATTCAATATGTTAAAAGTGATCATATGCTAAATAGAAATATACAATTGAGTATCTGAAAAATAATTGGAGATGAATCAGAATGTTATATATGCAAATTGATGGGAGATTAACCCTTTCATTTAACAGGTATGTGCAAGATCAGTTTGTTGGCGGGACTTTTTCTTTACTGGGATTTTTACCTCGACACTAATTATGCAATTAGTGGGTGTTACCATACTTACATATGCAACTGCCCTGGGAAATGTCTCAAGAAGGTCTTTGCTTCTAATCAAAGTGAAGATTATGCATTTCAATACAATGATTTGATCTTCACTATTGAAAGTGTCCAATGTAGATCAACTATTTTAAGATGCATTAGGAGTTGTGATAATGGGGAGGGTTCGATAACGTATATAGGTGCTACAGAATTGAACAATTAGTACGTGAATCTAAGATATTCGCAATGGCATCAGGCCAGTTACTTGAGCAACATAACCTTATCGACTGAATATAGATATCATGATAACCCAAGTCAGACAGCTGCATACCAAATGAAAGTCAGGTTTAACTCGAAGATAGGTTAATCTCAGCTCTCAGGAAAAGGAAGTGAATTGACTTCTATGGCTGTTTTTTCATGACAACTTGATAATAATAGATGAATGAGTGGCATCTAAGCCAATGGCCATGGATCCACAACCTCACTATAGATGAAGCCCTAATTCTTTCTTTAGATAACTTGTGCAATAGATATTAGAAAGACTTCATTAGCAAAACTTGTCTGTGCAATGCAATGGTGAACTTACAGAACTGTGTGCATAAGAAAAAGGTGTCAATTAACAGTGATTGACTCTACTGTGTTCTTCAGGTTGAAAATTCTGTCCTACAAGATCAAGTGTGACAAAAATGGAAAGATGGAAAACAATCGATCACCTGTTGTTCAATAAGTTCTTGACTGCAATTTGAGTGCCATCCTCCAAGGCCCCGCGGTAGACGATACCGTATCCACCTTCGCCGATGACGTTCTCGTCGGAGAAGCTGTCGGTGGCAAGCTCGAGCTCCCTCAAGGTGTACCAATGTCCCCAACCCAAGTGCGACACCTCCGGCACGGAGGCCGGCGCCTGGTCCACAGACCGACTCTCCCCGCTCCCATGCGACGACCCGCTACCGCCGCGATCGGGGTAGGTGATGCGGTGCTCCTTACCGGTCTCCACGTGAATCCACTGGAGAGTAATTGGGGACTCCTCCCTCTGCTTGGTGGGAGGCGGAGAGGGCTCGGCCTCGGAGGAAAGCAAAAGGGCAAGCGCCGACCCGGCCTGCACTTCTCGGACCTCCTTGGAGACCTTAGGGACGATATGCTTCCGGGATGAGCTACTGCTGCGCTTGTAGGAGATCCAGAGGGAGATCAGGAAGAGGAGGAGGACGAAGGCGACGCCGATGCAGATGCCCACCACCGCCCACAGATGGAGCCCAAAGATGACTGTTTTCTTCGACAGATCGTAGCCCGACATTGTTGTCGTCGCTCCTACCTCAACACAACTTCAGCCTCCACTACAAGAAACCGCAATGCGGATGCGGAGGAGATGCAGCACGTTCCCCAAAATTGAATCTTTACAACAACAAAAAAATAACCAGAAAAAGCGCGGAAATGGAAATGAAAACCTAAAGGGGGGATTCTAGGAAGCAGAGAGCATGAAGTAAGACATCAATGGAGGAAGAGAAAACGGGAGGTGAAGCTTATCAAATGCCATAGGAATGCTTCAAACCCATGGAAGAAGAGCAAGGCGAGAGTGGCATTGCAGCGAATTCAAGGTGAGAATGAAAAAAGAAAGGGATCGGTGAAGGTTTCGCAGCTGTCACGATGGGACCAGAGTGGAATAATCAACTCCGCTCTTTAATCTCTACTTGCAGTCCGCCATGGCTTCGCTCCATTATACTTTTTCACGCTACTTCGAAGATCGAAAGAACTGGTAGGTGCGAAGGCGACTGGGAGTTTGTTTTATCGGTCAATATATTTTAATTGCTTCAACCAAGTAAATCAGGTTTTTTATTTTAATTTAATTAAAAATATTATACGTATAGTATGTTTTTATTAAAAAAATTATTTAAACTCTACCGAACTCACTTTAAATAAATTAAAATTATTATAACAATTTAGTATAAAAATATTTGGGTAAAATGCATTCCTTTATTTGTAAATCATGAAGGGGATGTTCCACTTTCAACCCTTTTTTTTTTAATCAAAAAAGCATCATACCTCATTGTTCTTCCTGTATATTTACTTAAATATCCTCTAACGTTATTCTGTACTATTATCTCCCACTGAATTTCTGAATAAATATGTTATAGTAGTTGATCCGGTGATAAGGACAGAGTCCCTCATTGACGGAAGGTCAACGATACGTAGAGGTCAAGAGTCAAAGAGGGTCAACCCCGAGGGCGTGCTGAGCAGACATGTTGAGCCGACCGGCCTGCCGCCCCTGGTCGAATGAACATCAATCCGGCCATGAGCCCGGGTTTCCGACACTTAAGGTAAAAAGGGTGCAGGGTCAAGCGGGCTGTCCGCTCGGCCGAGGCGCAAGGCAACGAGACAAGAGCCATCTCGTCCGAGCATGCGACCGGGAGTCCTTTCGGTCAGACTGATACTTACACCAAGGCAGAAGTGATATGCCTGCCGGGCGGCGGGGCCGCCCTGCTCAGAAGCAGACAAGGGATGCAAAGGGACAAAAAGGAGCAGCAGATAACATCATCCTCGAGACACTTGTATCCGACACACAGCATGGTCGGCGACCGAGCCGTACGCAAGATCGTACGGTAGAAGCTTCCACCGTCACATCCGGGATATGCTTGGACGATTGCAGAATGACGTCAGACACGCTTTTCTGACACAACCATGTTAAGGTATGTTTGGGGAAGCGTGCTCGTG
>JBBMJZ010001861.1:0-28117 GCA_037833815.1 Zingiber zerumbet | reverse complement strand
GTATTTCTTTTTAAGGGTTGTCCATCAACTAGATATCGTGGCGGTTTGTACTTTCCACCTCTTTCACACATAAGATGGCACTTTGGTAGCTTGCCACCTTTTAAATTAGCAGAATTTTTAATAACCACTACAATACCATTCTTCAAACCAACTGTCTTTACCCAATTTATCATATCTTCTCTACTTTTAAATATCTATATAAAAAAATATAACAAAGATGTATAAGTATGACACTACCAATCTTAATATAATTTCTCTACTTATAAAATAAATAATGAATATGCATAAAACAATGATAATAACTAACCTGATCTGTGGTAAATTCGATAGTATAATCACGATTGTTGTTGGAGATATCTTCACTAGGAACATTATTCTCGATTGACCAACTATCTGAAAATAAACCCAAATAGTCATCTATATTTTCAGGAAGAGAGAAGAAGAGGCTGAGAGGGAGGTAGCAGTGAAGGGAGGTGTGAATGAAGAGTGACTAAAAATAAAGTGTGAGAGGAGGATTTAAAGGGAGAGGTTTTGAGATGTGTCAAGAGTTGAAGGGTGGGTAATTTAAGGAGAGGGGAGGTTCTGACATGTGTCAAGGGTTGGAGGGGGTAATTTAAAAGGAGAGGGGGTGTTTTGAGATGTGTTAAAAAAAGTTCTGACATGTGTCAAGAGTTGAAAGTGGGGTAATTTAAAGGGATGAAAAATTTTGACATGTGTCAAAGGTTGGAAGGGGTTAATTTAAAGTGATGAAAGATTTTCACATGTGTCAAGGGTTGGAAGGGGGGTAATTTAAAGGGATGAGAGATTTTAACATATGTCAAGGGTTGGAAGGCGGGTAATTTAAAAGGAAGAGAGGTTCTGACATATGTCAAGCGTTGAAAAGGGGTAATTTAAAGGAAGGGGATGTTTTGACAGGTGTCAATAGTTGGAGGATAGGTAATTTAAAGAGTGTGAGAGATTCTGACATATGTTATGTGTCAAAGGTTGGAGGGAGGGATAATTTAAAGGGAGAGAAGGTTCTGACATGTGTCAAAAGTTAGATGGGGGTAATTTAAGTGTCAAATTAGGAAGATAATTTAAAGGAAGGGAGAGATTCTGACATATGTTAAAAATTATATAAAAAAAAAGTTTGATAAAAAATAATAAACAAAATGTATTAAAGAAATAAAACTAAATAAAATTTAAAAATATATAAAATAATAAACAAAATTAATTAAAAAATAAAACTAAATAGAAATAAAATAAAATAAAAATACACAGAAAAAAGGGTAGGAATGTCATTTGATTTCACAAATACTTCAGTAATTTATTACATAAATGACAGTTTGCTAAATTCATTGTTTCGACTATAAGACAGACAGACTAGGATTTCATCCAGGTTACCAGGATCCGACTGGTGTTGCACATACTTGATAAAATTTTGTATCAATCTCATCGCACCATGGGGAAATCCGGGAAGAGTTATTAAACATATTGGATTGTGGCTCACTCGTTATACATAACGTTTATAGTTGTGCAGATATGTTTTATGACCATATGGACAAAAAAAGTACGCCAGCTAGGATGAAGCCAGGAAGAATATCATAGAATTAAATTAAGCAAGTAATTGGCACGATATATCACAGATAATAATAATGCAGATCCACTCTAGTAAGATATAAAGAATCCAGAGAATCGCATAAAACATTGAAATACGAGTAACAGCATACTAGATCTATTCGTCAAAAGAACCGATCCATGAACATCGGAATAAGTATAAACGACCTCAGGAAGCTAAGCACCAAGAAACAAGTGGAAGTGAAACAAAGTTTGGCTAGATCTAGAAGAAAACTGACTTACCGGCGCCACTCCCGCAAGATGAAACCCTCCTCGAGCTGCATCTCGTCCGGATCTGGAAGAATCGGTCCATCCGAAGTGAAGATCTCGCCGTTCTCGACTCCGTATGACATTCCGTTGGAGAAGGGGGCCGCCTCCGCGGAGAAGCCGTAACCTTCAGGGGAAGGGGGGATACTGTCACCGCCGCCGCCGAAGGCCGGGTGGTGGTGGATGGGGACGTCTTCGGGCTGGAGTCCGAAGCCTGCGCTGGAGCCTACATCGGCGGGGAAGCCTTGGGAACCCAGTGGTAGGTGATCGACGGAGGGGTCGGCGTCGTCGGAGGGGGAGAAGGTGGAGAACGCGTCGAAGCGCTGGGAGGGGAGACGGGGGTCGTAACCCAGATAGCCATCATCGAAGGGGCGGGCGATTCCGGATCCTGCTGCTACCGAGGCAGAGATGTCGTCACCATCGATGCCGAAGTTGTCCAAGGAAGACGTCATGCCGGGAACGGAAAGACTGTTCTCCTCTCCTCGCCCCCTTCTCTCTCCACCGAGATCGTTCTCTCCTCTGGGCCTAGAGTGCGGAATTAGTCCTAGAATTTTCTTGGGCAAAGTTGCAAATATGTCCTCCCAAATCGTCAAACTTCAAATTTTACCCATCAAAATTGAATTATTTGTATTCAACTTGAGCAAAAAGTTAATATAATAAAATAGTATATCCAATAAAACGCGAGAGAGCATTATTAAATTATTACTAGAATAAAAATAATAATTTATTGGGCGTATGTTAATTTAGAGTTAATTCTATTTTTTTAATCTTTTGTTCGTATTATTAGTTATTTTATATTGATATACTTATTTTAACTCGAACTCAATCAGAATCCGACTCAAATTTGACCCAAAAAATATTTATAAACGGGCTCACTAGTTGTAATCGGGGCATTTTAGGTTAACCTAAACCTAGCCCATTTATTAATCGTGTTAATCAGGTCGACCCGAACCCCACCCGAATACAATAAGACCTGACTTTAATATGATTTTTTTTTATGTTCGGTTCGGGTTGTATTTTCATGTTAGATCAGAAATTGTCATCCCTAATGTTAGTCAATACAAAACATGCATAAGAGGCGGTCAGCATAGAGCCAAGTAGAGAATTCTTAAAACGAATTTGGTTATCTCCAAATATTAGGGTTATCTGTCCATGTCCTCCTAAGTCCCGTCCTCAAAAAGATACGTGGCAAGGGTTGATGCCAATGTCATGGAATACGAGCAGTTTCATCAGACAAAGCACACTGCATGAGGAGCAATAACACAAATAGACAAGACACCTAAAATAGATGAACACATTTGGGAATTAATATTTTAAATAGGAATAAAATTAGAATAATTTTTTTTTTATTTCCCATCCTTAGATCCCAAATTGGTATGTAAGGAATTGTACCTCTTTTCTGGATCGCAAGGTTAAAGCTTACCCTTTTGTCCTCTTCACCTCCTTAACTCACTCTTTCCTAAACGAGGTTAACAGTTCCCCTTCCCTTTATTTACCCTTCCCTTTCCTCCTCTCACCTCTATTATATTTGAGAGATGTCCTAAAGACAATCACCTTAAAGGTTGTCTTATTTATTTTGATATATAAAATTTACTATTTGGATATGCATTCTATATTTATGTGATTCAATTTTAAACTCAATTAATGAAGTTTACAATATAATACATAGTATGAAAGAAATTATAATTGAATCACAATTAGTGGGTGTTTCATCATGTGTAATTATATATGTATTGAAATCTTTCTTAGTCGATAAATTAATGAAATTAGAAATCATCAATTCTATTAGACTATCACATGTTATATTGCTTGGTTTATTCAAGTAGCTAATGCTCCCTAACTAAAAATATAGGGATGTTGAGTGTTAACATGCGGATGTTAGTTAAGGGCAACTAGTTAATAGGATGTGACTTGCTATGAGAGTTCATGTGATTGTTTGCATGTCTATGAAGATTTCATTACAGCTCGAGTGTAAATTTTCTTAGACTTAAAGTATTTAGTCATCTTGGCTATAGAGATTTATACTTTGACATCTTAGCATAATAGCTCCTAAAAGAGATAGGTCTGGGATGATTAGTATAAGTTAATATACTAAAAGATATTTGAATAGTTAAAAGATGATTCACCACACCTATAAAAAGACATATACCCTATGATTTATTATCAAGAGTGTTACTAATAATTCTTTAGCCAAAGTAAATATGTTGAGAAGAAAATATTCTTGTATATATGTTTTTGAGTAATTTAAATTCACATGACAATGAACTACAACTTGAGTTAGGTGTGGCGTAGTTAGCCTAATGAGAACTAACATATAGACAATGTCCTAAAGCAAGTAAATATAAGATGAGTGAAAGGAATTGACACATTGATAACTATTAGTTGCTGAAGGTTCAGAATATGTTCTAAAATCAACTGTAACTTTAAGGTCAATTTGAAATCATAATATACTACTAGATGTTATTCATGATTGATTCATAATTAATGGATGATTATGAATGACCGACATAATCCAAAATATATTGGATTACACGCACTACAAGTATGTCTTAAATATATAAAAATAAGTTAGATAATACGATTTTTAAAGAGAGGGAAATTAAGTCTGATTAGATCAGGTAAATGGCAAATATAAAAAGTATTTGTCATGACGGAAGCATTAATAGGTCATGCCTCTTGTGGATGAGTTGGGGCCTACTCATGTGACATGAGGTTAGGTCTTATGTCCATACTTATTGGAGGCAAATTGGAACAACACATGTGATGTGGGTTGGGTTTGAGCTTGAGCCTTAAGCTTTATAAAAGACGTCTTTATGGAGCAAAAGGTTAAGAGTTTTTTAGTTTTTATTTTCCTCTTGCTTGTGTCACCACCCAACTAAACCCGCTACCCCCCTCCTTTTGCCACCTGCCAAAATTGTTAGTTGGTTCCTTCTTCCTCCGGCTTCTCTTGTGTGTTGTTGGATCTTCCATGTGTCGTCCAATAGTTGGCTAGCCAACCGCCTTGTGTTGCCAGCTTCGTTTCTTCTCTTGCAGCGTCTCCTTAATTTGGCTAATACTAAGCAGAGAGATAACTTGTGACTTGCGAAGTGTCTTAAAAATAACTCAGTGTGGATACTAATAGAGGCAAATCTTATGAGACTTGATAATTGATATATTTTTCTCTGACCGTTGTAAGAAATATATTACTTGTAAACTTATTTTAATTTATGATTATATCTTTCACATATAGTCTTGTTGTTATGGAATGCGTAAAATCTCTTTTAAAAAATCTTTTTTACTTTAGCGGTATATTTTATGGGATGCGTAAAATCTCTTTTAAAAAATCCTTTTCACTTTAGAGGTATATTTTATCATAAAATATATGTAGTTTTTCATGTAAACTCAAATAATCTCCTTTCAATAGACCGTAAGATGTGGCTCTGCCCTTGCGTGTTGCTGTCGCCTAGCTAAATACAATCACTATGTGCTTTTTGAATAGAGCTTCTATTCCAAGATTGTCGGTCATGCCATCTGTTTTTAGGATTTAGCATAGCTTGCGGTGGAGAGGGAAAGGAGACGAACATTTAGGATTGAGTATGTATTTTATTTATTATTTTATTATTTTATTATTTATTATTTATTATTTTTTTATTTTGTTAGGGCCTGAGCTCTGCCGCTACTACATTTTGCACCTGAGACCGGTCCTCTCATTTGCTCATGGGAACTTTTCCTAGATTTCAGTTGCAACTTGCTTAAGAAGACTAATAATAATAATTTGATCTAACGGAACATGAAGACGATGATGACACGAACCTATTGCAAATATTTGCCATGTACAAAGATGTCCTATCGGTCTTGAAATCTGAACCGTTGAAGGTTAGTCAAACGGTCGACGGGGCGGACCCGAGGAGAAGCCTCCCTATGGAATTTGGGTTGGAAATATCTTTGTCGTTATCCGCCTGATTCGATTAATGTCTGGACGAATCTTAAAGTTTCAAGGCTTTTGTCTGACTAAACATCGATCGCCGAATGAAGTCGGAAACAAACATGTCTGAAGGGTATAATTGTCCATTCACCTCATTTTTTTTTTTAATAATTGGGTGTGTGCCACAGTGCGAGATTGCGAAAGAGCAACGTTCGTTTTAATTCCAATCCCTGAGACAAGGTCCTCCGCCCTTCTCGAGATCAGCAGCAATAATATCGCGATTAGAAGGAGACGGGAGACGATCCCGATCCAAATCCCCCCGAGAAAGGGCAGGGCAGGGCGGGGCGGGGCCGAGGGGTGCGGACGGCGAGGGCACGACGAACCCAGTCGCTGTCACACACTGTTCCAAAGAGCCGACATGCCCCTGTCTTGAGTCTCTGGAGTGGAAGTGGAATTGCAGCGAGCACAACGGCAGCAGATGTAGACGAGATTGCTGCCGCTGCCGGACAATCTTGTCATGTTTGTATCCACTCTCTCGCTCCTTCTGTCTGTTTGACGTTGCTTTTGGCAATGATCTCGACATTAGATTAGAGCAGAAGATGCCGAGGTCGAGGCAGTTGGGCCAGAAAGAACATTAGTTTCAGAAGGATGACAATCAAAAGGGGGAAGTGAGGTAACACTAGTTTAGTTTCCAAAACTCCTTTTGTTTTTCTCTACCAACTTCATTTTTTTTCTAGTTCTGTAATCCCATTTATATACGAATCTTCGATTCCTTCCATGGTCGGTGGCTGCTTGTTTTGTTTGAAGAACGTTATGTCAGAGTCTGTCGTTTGATTAATGTACGTGGTCTTTGTGCCTAGGTTTGTGAGAAGTCGTGAATTAGGCGTCAAGGAGTGAACATTGGTGACATGACGGCGATGGCGACGGCGTCAAGGAGAGGAGATTTAAACCTAAACCTCACGCCACCTCCGGAGTACGAAGAACACGTGAAGGAGGGATTGAAGTACGCCATGCATCAGCACGAGATCCTCTTCAAGCATCAGGTTTTTGGTTTGCTATCCTTTTGGGTTATAGATGCGATTCATCGCAAGTATAATACCCACCTCCTCCCCCCTCTTTTTTTTTTTTTTTGTTGTTGATTGTTAAATTATGGACGGTTGCGTGGTTTTTGATCCGTAGGTGCGGGAACTTCATCGCCTCTATTGGACTCAGAAAAGATTGATGAATGAGGTTCGCTGGAGACGAACCAATTCAGTTCATGATGAGGTGCCTGTGGTGAGATCTGCCGGCTATGACATCTACATAGTCTGAACGCCTTATCTGAGATATCTGTTAGTAAATTGTTGAACTATTCCTGATTGGATTCTGTTGTGCAGGTAGATTTAGTTGAGTTTGTTAGCGATTCTTCCAATGAAATTGTAAATGCGTCGACAGAAGAAACTAGGTCTGGTACCTATCAATATGCTTTTAGTACAAGGCATGTCAAAGTCAACTTCAAGACTACAGAAGCTAAGGTCAATAAGGCATCAGAGTTAAAAGTGGTGAAAGATGCAAATAAGAAGAACAAGACTCATTCTCAAGTTACTGCTTCATATATCCCATCTTTGGAAATTAGAATGTTGCATGAGTCTGGTTGTGCGCCGTTGGAGAAGTTTTTACATACAGAAAATTTGACTAACAAATGGAGAAACATTAAATTCATCAACTCAGATGTAGGTGAGTCATTAAATTTGAGCCAGTTCAATGAAGGATTGAATTTGAGCTAGTTGTATCAAAGAATGACTAGATCTAGCATTAGGAGGCTCGATGTCATCTCTTGTTATTCATATGGCACTCATTCTCGTTATCGCTACAGACTGAAACTATATGCTTATGCTCTGTTTGATCTTGATTATACTTCCTAACACTAAATAAGCCACCAACCTAAGGAGCAAATCTCTTCGATTAGCTGTGGCAAAAGCTGTTGCAGAATTTGGTAACAGGACTTGGGTTAAGTTTTCATTCAGCTTGTTCATTCGAGTCAACTAGTAGGAGAGGAATTTCAGTTTGAATTTGGTGGGGGTCAAAGAAGTACGAATGTGAGTCAATTTGTTGGATAGATGTAATATCTTAAAAGGAGTTCAGTATAGTGATAGAATTAACTCTGCTCTCATTAAGCTCTACCAATGTATGGTTATCTAAGTGCTCTATATAAGCTTGAAATAAGCTCTTTTATTTCTTGAAATCTTCCATTTACTCTTTCCTTTCTTTCTTCTCTTTCATTTCCCTTAGTTTCCCTGCCTATTGGCTAAAACTTGTGCTTGATAGATGTGATTATTTGCTTGAATAAATCTATATCTACTTCTTTTTATATCCAACATGAGTCTAGGACATGTGACAAACATTAGGTAATGTATTGTGTAATATTTATTTGATGCATGCACTTCGAAGTATGAGAATCTATGTTGTTACACAAAAGCTTCAAGTTTAATAAACTATGGAAGTTTCTGTTTGCAGTTGTTAATAAAAAATTTACATGGTTTAATATGATCTTTAGGTGTAACAAGACTACTCCTTTTGAATTGCTTTTGAGAAAGAAAAGAATTATCTGGAAAAGATCATGCTGTTTGATGCTTTTTCATTTGTGTTTGCAAACATTAGCTGGTTTTCTGCTTACTTGAAGGTTGATCAACATACTGTTTTGGAAAGATATGTTTATCATGGCAAATCTGTTGTGGAGTCATCTATCAATTTTCTAGCAGATACTTTCCTAGTTTTCATTTTTTATGTTTTGGAAATCAAATATAGTTTGTGAATTTTTTATGGGCATCCAGAAGAATTTTCATTTTCAAGATGACCATTGAAGTTTCTTTGCTTTGAAAATTAACTGTCACTGTTCTGTATATTAATCCAGCTCTTCTTGGCATAATCAGGATTAGAAGAACATGGAGGATCTCAATTTGTTAATTCGCCAACTGAGAAGCGACGATCAAAATACAAACTTACTTTTATAGACCTGAATATAGCCCAAGATGATGAGTTTGTTAATGGTTTTCCAGATACTGTGGAATCATCAACTTCACCATCCCCAAAATCTACAATTATTCTCCCTGGAGCTGATTTGAGTGTATCAAATGTTGAATACTCGAAAGGATTGACCAGCATGGTGCAGCCTGGGTTTCTATCACCTGATTTGAGAAATTCAAGTCAAAGGAATGCCAGCTCATTGCATCATGATATTAAAGTCTCTGGTCCTTGTTCAGGACAAACTTCTGTACAGACTAGTGATGCCATATATCATATGAATTACCAAGGTGTAGACGATGAATTTCTCAGATCCTGCATCAAGAGTCCTGAGGCATGTTGCAATGATTTGGTTGAAAGTATTTCTAATGCCCCCAGGATCAGAACTCATCACGCTGCAGATGTACCAATAATTGAAGAGTTATGTAAACCTGGAAAAGGAAGTACTTTTTCATTATTGGACCAGCCCATTATTTCTGATAGCAGAAGTATGGTTCCTATTTGCTGCAGTTATTTTGAAAATGATTGCTTACATGCACCAGCTGAGAGTACCAATTTGCCACCAAATACAGGAGGTTTGGAAGAGAAAATGTTACATAAAGAAGAAAGTGAAGAAGGTACCTTATCAAGTCACGCCAAAGTTGCACATGGAGAGCAACAAGATGAACCTGAGTCCCGTGATGTGACCGAGAACAATCACTTTGAGTGCCCCTCAGGGAATGGATGTGTAGCAAAGCATGTAGTTGTCTCCAATTCTGCAATTGAATTAGATTTGGTAGTTCCTGAAAGTATTCCCAGTAATGAAATTCCACCTTCTGAAGAGTCTGAAACATTCTTGGGCGTAGAGGATAGAACATGCCATTTCTGTACATCCCAACCTAAAGAGTATTTAGATCAAAGACTAACTCAAGTGCCACTGATGGATCATATTGTTGCCAAAGCAGCAAAGACTCTTGTATCTATTTCTTCAAAGAAACCATTATACACTGTGGACCATCTAACGAGTAACAGGAAGATTGAATCTGAGTCTGAACAAGGCATGGATCAACCACAGTCTTCTGATTCTTTTGAGACAATGACTTTGAAGCTAAAGGAAATCAGAGATGATGGAAGCTCAGTCTGTGACAAACTAACAGACAAAGATAGTAGGAAGGATGGAAGTGGGTATAGGCTACGAAGGGGACTAAGGGATTTTCAGAAGGATATATTGCCAGGAATTGTATCTCTTTCAAGGCATGAAATATGTGAAGATCTTTATGCCATTAAGTATGAACTGAATCAGTCTAGCAGAATTTCAGAGGGAAATTGTTTAATTCCTATTAGAAGTAGACGTTCAAGACCTTGTAACATAGGCAGAGGGTGTTGATGGTTTCAGGTATTTATGAACTTGCAATTATGGATTTTTTATTTCAAAATTATAGTCGACTCAAGTTCTGATTTATATTTTTCTCTTCTCTCTTCTACGCAGTTATATATGGTGGTGAAGATTCTTTAATTTTTGGTTATATGACATTTGTTAGTTGAAAACTGCAACATGCTATTTGCAAATCATTTGGTTAGTTCAGCATAGTATGCCTATCTCAAAACCTCCGAGGACTTGTTGACAGACTTCCAACAATTTCTTCACCCACATTTTGTTTGTTCTATCTAGTAGTATGCTTTTGGATCCCCTAGAAACTATTCAACAGAATAGGGATACATCATGATAAATATTTGTTGTATTGTCAGCTAACTATTAGGCTAAACAATCCAGCGGCTTCTCACATGCAAAACTTATGACACATTTAGCTGCTGCTTTGTGAACCATACATGCAATGTGAAATTTAGTTTGTAGTAAATAACGATTTTTTCTTCTTTTTTGCTTAGAAAATACAATGATTTCACAGTTGCTATGTATTTATTGATTCATGCTAGTTAATGTTCACAGAAAGTTAGAAGTGAAGATACGAGTAGCATATATAGTTGTTGCTACCCCCATATTCGCTAAGGTTTATGATTCAACATTACACAGGAACATCTTATTAATTACTAACGAGATCAAGAGCTGCTTTAGAGGGGAAGCTAATGAGATCCTTGTAGAAGAAACTTGAGGTGGCTGGAATTTACTTTCTAAGTATAGCCTTCGGTCACGATCTTAAATTGCATCAACATATCATATTAATCGAACCAGATATGATCTTTGATATATAAAATCTCAAAATTCTGTCGAGTTAGTGTGAAGGCCTCTAACATGTTTCCTACTGTGAGGTTATAATATACTAACTAGATGATTGCTGATCTTGAACAAGAGCATTCGCCAAGTATGCAGATTAGCATCACGCTGGTATAAGGCTATATCTACTTCAGTATTGAGGGTGTGGATAATTTTCAGGCTAGATAACGTGCAGTAATTTTCCATTTGAAATTTGCATTCTTCAGTCCGATGTTCAGGTTTTATGTTTCATGTTCACAATTTTAACCGGGGGCGCTGGACAAGCGAATCACTTTTTGCCACATATGATCCTGTAAATTCATAATTTTGATTTCATGAAAGCGGATACATATCACCATTTCTTTCCTCTTTTAATTGCTTAATGCTTTTCAAACTCTATTATTTTTAATAAATTTATATTCCTTTATAGGGTTATAAATGAACTGAGCCTGAGCTTGACTGGTTTTAATTTGTTCATTTTCTTTTTAGGTTTGTTTATTAAAAGTCTATTGAGCTAGAGTGTTTTATCTAGTTAATTAATGATATTTTTGTTTTTATAATTTAGGTAAAATATTAATTTAATATATGAGTATATATTATTTCCTAATTTTTAATAATTTGTATAATTTAATATTATAAAGATTTATATATTATTATTTTCATGCATTTGAATAAAAATAAAATAAATAAATTTATAATTAAAATTTGGACAAGTTAAAGAGTGTTTATTTATAAATTGTTCACTCGATTTTTTGATGAACATCAATGATTCAAACTCATTAGTGATCATGGTTTCAACTTTATTTGTATTATATATTTTTCATTATCGAATGAATATAAATGAATGATACTGAGTTTATTAGCAAACGGTCAATTTACATGTAGCTCTTTTCCTTTCAATCTTGATTTTAATAAGTCTATATACTAATCGAAACAAACACCTAACAATTATTCCTCTCTTAAATATGCCATTCATTTGCTATCAAGTTTAACTAAATTATCATATGATCAATGACGTATTAAATCCATATTAAATAAACATTTTGTAGGTTCCAAATACGTCTAGAAATATCAGTTGTGTATGTTCTTAGGGGCGGTGATGAACCAATGGAATAGGCCGAGGAATTGCCGTTCAACGTCTCCTTTTCAGCTATTGTTGATGATCCATGTCACACTATAGTCGGTGCTGTAAAGTGCCCCTCGAGCATCCTCCTTTTCAGATTCCTGACATGCAAACTTGATGTAGTCGCTGGTGTCATGTTTCCAGGAAAGCATCCAATGCAGATTGCAGATAATTAAGGAGAAATTTAACTAAGAAAAGAGAAAAGAAAACAAAAGAAAAAAAGAGCGAGAAAGAGGTTGCATATGTTCATCCATCCATCCATCTCCAGCAGAGAAAGGGTAATTAATCAATCAATTTGCCTTTTTATCCGATTGATTCCAGACGCTGCAAGGTAAACACTATCCGGCATGGGATCTTACTATTTTGCTTTATGGCTTCTACGACCTGTCAATTTCCGTAGGTAAATAATGGCAACATTTGAGCTCCTGCTGACACAGTTTGATTCTTCAATGCTCTGTTTAACGAACTGTACAAATGATTGTTGTAGTCTCTGATCAGTTAGGATCGATTTATTGTTGGACCCATTGGTATTCAATACTTATCTTTTGTTTAATGAGATTATTATTACATGAATATATATATACACACACAAAATTTTAAATCTATAAACTAATTAATATAATTATTACATGCGGTGAAGTACAAGTATGTAAAATTCCCCATCATCAAAACAATAATAAAACCAAAATATAATATTCACTTAAGTAATATACAGATCTGGAACATGCATGGTAAAATTATAGGCAGAGGTTAGGTGCATGATGACGGTGTTGGGTTGGGTGGAGTGGAGAGGAGAGGAGAACAGATGGAATTGGAAAGCTAAGTAGTCATTTTGGAAATTGATATGGGAGTAGCTCCAAGTGACAAACTTGTACGTGCTACTTCAGAAATCAATTTAGGAAGAAATTGTTATGATATCTAAAACGCTTGAGTAATTAATTACGCATGCATTTTGCAAAAACTTGCGAAGGTTGTGGGTGGCAATGAATGTAGGTACTGGCTCTTTAAATGGTGCCTAAGTTGCTAGAGGGATAGAGTGGTACGTGTTGATTTTGATTGTGCGCAGAGAAGTATATATATATATGGATGAATGATTGGTGCGAGTCCACTAGCTAAGAGCCAAATAGATGAACATAAAGTTTGAAGTCTCCATTGCGTGGGGGAGGCAACTAATCATGTGAGAACATGATCAGTGAACTTGGTCGGCAGGCACCGTCAAGAGGTCTATTGCTTGCATGAAGGTGTGACTACCGCGACCAACATCCCATGAGGATAAGTTGACGATGATGTGGACGAGGAGCAGCATTCTTCGAAAACTATAACCCTTAAAAGGTAGTTCTAGTTCTCGTACCTTAGAGAACTTGGGGTAAAAAGTTTTTATATCGCCTTCTCATCAAGTATCTACAGTAGTCTAAGACTACTAGAACTATTGAACCTGATAAGTTATTTAGCTAGCTAGCCTGCCTGCGAGGCTACATGTGGGCATATATACAAACGTCCTTGAGAACTGAAAGTAATTGGTGAGCTATCTATCATGTTTAGTTTGGCACATCGTTGCTTTTGGTGTAACAGCACCTAAGGACCCGAGAATGGCAGCTAGTGAAGGAGAAAGCCGTCCATGACAGCGAAGATGCAGTGTAGATGCCCCATAGATCTACAAGGCCTGTTTTTGTTGTATCCCTAGCTAACATGGTGATCCATGCAACGCTAGTCAATCCTCAATAATTAGGAGCATGCAACATGAATAGCTAGTAGCATCAGCTATACGTGCATGCAGAACCATCCATTATCAGACAACTTTCAAGCTTAACTTTTTGCAAGAAATTTGTGCCGCTTCAAATGACTTCTATAGATCACAGGCACCTTTACATTAAACATGACATGACCATCCACCACCACTGCGTCTGAGGGCAGTACTACTAAACTATGCAGTGGGATCTAATTAATTACTAAAGCTAATCCCGCAATAGTCCACTCACTGTTCAGATGGATGACAAGCCGAACATGATATAATATAATCAGTGTGCGGCGCTCCCTGAACAAGAAAGACAATTAGGGCACCGAGCGTGAAGCCATTACTCAACGTGATTGACGAAGATAATCAAACTCGTAGGCATATATTTCCAAAGCACGAGCATGCCCAAGTCCATGCAACCCACGCGGGGCTGTCGTCTCTGCCCCAAAATATATATGATTGATTATGATTAAACTGAGCCTACACATGTGCAATAATCCTAAACATATTTAATTAATTCTGGTTTTGGAGTACCAAAACACGCAGGGCCCTTTGCATCTTGCAGCAGGACAATGAAAGCTATCGACTGAACTAGAGTTGAGCAAAGTAAAAATAAAATAAAAAATGATGACAATGGCACATGGGTCGGGTTGGGGAAGATGGAGCTGTATTTATATGTGTCATGCGGCAAAGCAACAAGGGACACTTTTTCTGATCTCATCCCTCCCGTGGCTGCCCAAATTAAATTAAAGCAAAACAGTGAGGTTTTTAATCGGCCTGTGTCACTGCCCCGGGCATCTGTCTCGGCACCGGAAGTTTCCTCCGTACGCTGGCCGTCTCTCATGCTGAATGCTTTTGGGTGGTGGGATTGAAAAGATAAAAGAATGAGATATATATTTAGATGGTATTTGGTAATATTAGAATTTTAGGGGCGTGGATGCTAAAAACCATAAGGGTGCTTTTCGCAATTATACAAGTTATGGACGGAACTGCAATGTTTCCATTAGTTTGATCCCTAATTCCGTGCCACATAGCAAACTTCCACGCGCACGGTGTACCTATCGCGCTTCAGCGCGTCACCGCAGCCGCTGGCGCTATAAGTAGTGTCGGCTCGAAGCCGCTCGCACGAGGCTCGTTTCGATCGGCGACCGGGGCGATTCTGGCCTGGGCGTTGGCGATGTGGATCTCTGAGCTGCGTCACCCCCTCTGCTGCATCTCCATTGACTGCCCCAGCTTCGGCGGCCGATCGCCTGCGCCGTCGTTCCAGCAGGAAGACTGCAAGGGATGCGGCGAGTCGCCCTCATCGTATGACGCCGTCGCCGGGGTGCTCTGCAAGTGGACCAACATAGGAAAGGGATGGAGGCACCGGTGGTTCTCGCTCGAGGGCGGCGTCCTCACTTACTCGAAGATCCGGCGGCGGGATCCGACCTGGGTCCCTGCGGGCCGAGGCGTCCGCCTCATCGGTAGCGCCTCCGCCGCCGGTTCTACTGGGCGCCGGAAGGCCCAAAAGCCGGTTCGCGTCGTTCGTCTTATGGTGAGCAAAAGACATTGGATTTCGCTATAAAATTTTCGGAGTAGCAGATCGAAAGCTGTTCTTCCATATATTGTTGTTTTTATCGTTTGAATTTGATCGCAAACAATTAAAATTCGTTGTGCTCAATTGACTAGACTATCAATTTAATTAAGTATAATCAATTTAATTGATGTTTTTCTTTTGACCATATCTTACGGCGTCGACTTATTAAATATAAAAAATTAAACACATGGAGATGTTAGCTGAACAGACGGTGAAGATGATGCCTACATAAATTACAATCTTCGTGGGCACAGAATCGGTGAGAAAACAGGACTCTTGGGCACTAGTTGCCCGCTCGAGTACGCTGTCTTCTGTGTCACTGATGCTCTCTCGGTGCATCGATCGTTAACCAGGAGGAACTTTGATTTTTGAGAAGTTGATGGGCCTGGATGAGGAAGAAGAGGGTGAGTAGGAGAAGAGGGAGCGGATAGAAGGGCGCGAACACTAACGCGCGATTTTGTTTGCTTGTGTGAGGCGATGGCTAGTTCTTTTCTTCTTGTGTAGGTCAAGGAGGGATTTTTTGCGGCACCGCGGGGTTATTTACGAATACTTGGTGAGCGGGCGAGCCGCAGCGACCCCCCACATGTTCTTGCCAGAACGCTCGGAAGACAGCTGGATTTAAGTTCCAGCAGTTGGATTCTTTGAAGTTTGGGAGCAGATGTACGGCTCTGCTTTGCTTTTGTGTCTTCTCATGCGTTGTTCCTCCGTTCTCGTGTCTTCCTTTATCTCATGGCTTTCTCTGATTCTTATAGCTGTTCTTTGCTCATCCATGTGCTGTCAATCCAGTAGCTGATGAGAGTAAAGACTTGTCTTCCTTTTCGTTATTGGTGAAGTGAGTTGCTTCTTTCTCATCGTTTGATCTTTGTGCTTTGATTTCATAATTTTCCTCTTGTATACTTTGCCTTCTTTGTTTTTGGTGTTTTGGAAGGGGGAAAAAAACGACCTTGAGGTGTCTTCCCACTGCGAAAATTTTCACCTGCGACAAACGCGTATCAATTTTTTGCCATTATGCTTCATTTTTTATTCTTCTGTAGACGGCACAGGGGCGTGACCTGAACTTTAAAACGATCCCTTATTAGTACACCTAAACAGCTCACTGCTTTCTTCGCGGTGGGCAGTACGACTACTCTACCAGCTGTAGCTGTCTCCCTTTCTTGTAGATTAATGTCTCAATATACGTCATGGGGGGGCTGGGCGTTCCAGCATTTGTTCTTTAAATTTTTTTTGACTGCGATTGTAGCATAGGACTGACAGTTTTAGCAATCCCGGGACTTTAGGGTACTAACTCTTGGTAACATTTACTTTCATGATTGAGAGGAGCTAGAAATCGTTACATGATGGGGATTTGAAGTCCAAGGACTTCTGTTCTGTAACTTGGAAAATCAGAGTGGTATGCCAGTTCTGGTCCAAGGTCTAGAATTATAATCTTCCTGCTGACATCTGAAAGTAACATTAATTTGCTTGATCTGTCCAGTTGGAAATTCAAATTTTTCTGGCCCATTTTTACCGGTATTTTATTGAAATTAAAATAAGGAATCTTGCGCTTTATCATGTTATCTCTCATGACTTTCTTTTTTGAATCTACCAAAAATTTTCCATTATGAGATTTAGATAGGTATTAGTGATGGATGGGATGCTGAAGTGTTTGGGAGTTCTTTGTTTTTTTACTCCTTACACAATTGGATGGGCGGTTAAGATACTTATTCCATTTAGTTTGCTGTGAAGTTGTTTTATTGTATTAATTTATATGATAACACTATTGCACAAAACATTCATATTTTATATTGGATCGATCAATTGTACTTGGGAATATAATAAACTATGAGATGTCTATGGATGCTAAATCACTATATTGTTAAACTGCTTGAATTATTTATAAGAATATGCTAGAATATTTGATGTTTCTGCATTTAGCCAATACAATACATGCCCACTTAGTTGTTCTTATTGGAATGTGCTAACATACATGGTGCTTCTGTGGTTAGGCATAAACTGTGTAAATGTATATGCTTTGCATCTGCTTATTTTGCATGTTCAGTCAGATTCTTGCAGTTGCATATAATTAAATATACATTTTCTTCTTTTTTGAATTACTAATATGTGTACTGTTTGCAACTGAATCGTGAGTCAATCGGGTGTAGCAGTTGTTGCACGCCAGACCTGTTGACTTTGAGTTTTATTTAGGACCATAGTCATGATTGTATATCCTCTATTTATTATCATTTCATTCATGTTTCACAAAAGTTGGAGTTGGTGGGAATTTAAATTCTCTTTAGAAAGATATTCTAATGATGACTGTTCATCTGATCATGTTCTTACAATCTATCTGATACTGATAACCTAATGCCATGTATTATTTTTTTCATGGTCTATTAAGCATTTGTTTCTCTGGTCATGTTCCAGCTTTGTCATATGGAGTGCTGCATATGGCTTAATTTGTAGAAGTTGATAGGACATGTTCTTAGATTCATATGTTGTAAAGCTATCTTATTTTTCTTTTGTGGTTTACAATTATTGTGAACTGCTATCTTTGATATCTTTTTGACCTTTATATCATTTGCAATTGCTATTCCTTTTTTCTAAATTCATAGAATTCTTTGTTGCATATATTGTGGCTCAGATTGTGAATAGTAAAGGAGTGCATGCTGAATTATTTGATGGAGCATGTGATTATGTCTCTGTTAAATGAAGTGCAACATGGAGACAATACACCTTGTCTGCTGATAGGCATTTATGGGATTTAAAGCTATATCAACTTGTTATAGTAACAGTGTCTTGAGCATGCTATGTTAATAAGAAGCAAATCCTCTCTAATATTCTAATTAATATTATTTTGAACACCTCTTAGATCTCTTCATTTCGTGAAAGTAAGACTGATGACCGAAGATTTTATATATTTTGTCCAACAAAAACACTTCATTTGAGGACTGATTCCAGCATAGATCGTGTTGTCTGGATTCATGCGTTGGTTTGTGCAATAAAAGAAACTTCCATAGTTAAAGGAGCACCTTTCTTGCAAAATGATGTGTTGATTTCAACTCAAAAGCTTAGAAATCACATGCATGATGAAGGATTAGATGAAGCACTCATCAGCGACTGTGAGGAGATTATGCATTCAGAGTTTTCCGAGTACCATAGATTACTGAAGCATCAATTGGAAGACCATCTGAATTCTATCCATATATTTCATCAACAGATAGAGGTACTTTTTACAACAGATCTTCTGCAAATTTAGTGAATACATTCACTTGCATGCTTTACAAATTGAATGTTGATTTGAGTTAAATCTAGAGACTGTGTAGTTAGGCAAGTGATACATATGAACAGATCAAATTATCATTATATAAATAAAATATGATAATGTTCTGGTAGTTCCATAACTAGGATGTAATTTCCACATGATCATCAATGTTGTCAAACATTGACCACTGCATTGTTACCAATTTCACCATTTTGTTTTTGTATAGAATGCTATATCAGAGATTAAATGCAATAATGGCCATAAACTGATGAAGGTGTAGCATCCACACGGCACTTGAAATGCAAACATTTGTATGCAAGATTTCATGTGTTTTGTACTGTATACCTTGTATGAAATATCAATTTCTTGTAGCTCTCATATTGGTTCCTTGTCGATAAATTAGGTAGAAATTACCAAAACTATTTGATATTTCATACAGAACTATTTAATATAGAATAATAATAATTGAAATTTGATGAAATAATTTCAACAATATGTTGAAGGTATTTACAATTTGAGAGAGAGAGAGAGAGAGAGAGAGAGAGAGAGAGAGCATGGTTGTACAAGAAATTTGCTTATTCCAGGAATTGTTAAATACACTGTTTCTGTGAATAATCTATTGTATATGCAGGAAGTTGATGCAGAAGATGTGGTAAGTTGTGAAGGCCGATTGCATATATCCAAGTATGACCTTTCGAGCTCTGGACATGAAAAATTCATTGGTACTCCCTATGTTATTTTTGTTGGTATCATTCCTATGAAAGAACTATGCAAAAGTTGTTCTTTTTATCATCATTTCTATTTTCTAATTATCCATTAGCATCCTAATGCTTAGATGTTCGCTTTGAGGTTTCCTGCTTAGCTTGACTTTGGAAGAGAGGTCATATTCATTTCTTGATGCTATATCGAAAATGTGCAACTGTTTTCCTACTCCTTTACCTTCAATACTTCACTTTCATACTATCAAAGTGACAGTTAGCCCCATTAGCCAGTATTTATCTTCAATTGTAATCTTTAACTGAGTTCACTTTCAATCTGGCTCTTAACTGAGTTTTTCTTATCTATACTGCATTTTCAAAATGCTGATTTTTGTTCTCCGTGGCCATGAGTCCTTTTTGTTTCTCCAAATTCTAGAAATGTGTTTTTTTTTCTTAACTAATGATTCTCTTTCTTGATCAGAGTACAGTACAACTGAGTCATCAGATGATGTGGAAAAGCATGAGTTTGATGAATTGTCAGACGAAGATGAACTTCCCTTCTTTGATACAAATGAGAGCTTCAATGATTCTATATTGGCCTGTTCATCCGTTGTAACTGCAGAAAATTCTGATATAACATCTAGAATTGAGGATAATCTTAATGATGCAAACATAATGGATTTTGATGCAAATCCTGAGTTTCAGAACATGTTTCTAGATCTCAGACGGCGAACAAAGTTACCAGATCCTATTGAGAAGGAGAAGTCTGTGAGCCTTTGGTCAATGATTAAAGATAATGTTGGAAAAGATCTTACGAGGGTTTGCCTTCCTGTTTACTTTAATGAGCCATTATCCTCACTTCAGAAGTGTTTTGAAGATTTAGAATATTCATCTTTATTGGATGAAGCATATGAATGTGGGAAAAAGGTATTGTACCACATTTTCTTTGAGTGAAGCTAAACTTTTCATTTTCTGTAGCTCTTAATGCCAATGATATACTATACCTAATTTGATTAATATCTTGCAAGATAGAGCAATCTTTAAAATCAATAGAAATTGTCTCACAGAGAAAGAAAAGGTTTACTATTTGTCCAATTTTGTCACACTATTATCTTTATCTTTATTTTTTGTTTGTTTTTTTCTTCTTTGTGTGTGCGTGCGTGTGTTCTCAATATAAATATTTCTCACCCATGGAACTAGAAAAGCTATTTCATACATTATTTCAAATTTAGAAAATTCATCAGCTATGATAGACATTGGTCTCTCCCTTGTTAGATGTGAGGTCTATTTTTTATCAACTTTTGATTGTCCACTGGAAAGGTGTTATCAATTTTGTAATAGAACCTAATTAGCTTTGTGATAGATGCCATCTCTGCCAGGGACGTCAGTTTTCATTACTGAGCAGCAGTTCTCTTTTTTTTTTTTTCTTTTTGGGTTAATCTCTTTACATGATAGTGTTCATTTTCTCTGCAAGATCTTTTTAAGTTTTGTGTCCATAGACTACTAACTGGTTGAGGAGTACTGGATGATCCAGGCATTTCAATTTATCAGTGATGGACTAACCCCGTTATTCCACTAACTCCTTTAACCTAATACCTCTAAGTCTCTAACAAAGACCATGATGAATCAGTTGGCTGTGTTAAGATATTTGTTCGCTCTTTAAAATTTCATTTCATACAACTTCATTTAAATTTTTTATTCTGTTATTTGAGGATTGTCTGAGGAATGAAAATACTAAAATAGGTTGGATATTGAGGATCCAAAAAATCTTTGACAGAAATCCTGTGATCTTTTATGCTCTCTGATTCTTTAGAAGTAGCAACTGATGCTTAATATAGGATGGTGCCTCCCTAAAGGGTTGAGAAAAATAAAGCAAAGTTAGGATAAAAGAAAAAAAAAAGGAAAAACTATAGATCCCATAAATCGAGGTTGTGAAATTGTATCCCGATGAATGATAGCTCAATTTTGACCCAATCAGGTACTCTAAAGGTCAACTCAGTCCACGAAGTTCCCGCCTATGCGCAATCCCACATTGGGTCAATTGTATGCCGCCATACCTTGAATTTTACAAGAAGTTGTTTCTGTGACTTGAACCCGTGACCTCAAGATCACATGGCAGCAACATTATCGTTGGGCCAAGGCTCTCCTTTCCAACCATTACTCTACATGCAGTTATTGGTGACAGTGAGTCTTTGGAGGCAATGTGAATCGAAGCACTCAGATCCGGCCATTTGAACAAGAGTAGGGTGTACAATAAGGAATTAAGTGAGAATTGATATATTGCCAAGGAAGGGGGTTAGAACAGTTCCAATAGGGAAGGGGGTTAGAACAGTTGTAATATGAATTGAACAGACTCCATGACACTAGAAATAAGAATTATGGAAGTATGGTTCATGCATTATATGCTGTTGGTTAAGATTCATCATATATCAAGGATTAATGTCATATGATGATCATGATGTTTTGTGTTGATTAATCTTTTGTTGATACAATGAACCTTTTTTTGTTTGCTGAAGAGCATTTAAACAAGCTCACATGATGAACTTGTGTAACATCTAAAACCAATCAGGTCTGTCTTCCTAAAAAGTGAAAGTTCAAATAATTTTTATTAGCAGAATTGATCATTCGATGCAAGAAAAATTTGCTGCCAATCTAATAATCGGATAATTTTTAGGTGACGCATCAACAGAAATCAATGTAGCTGATTGCTGAAGAGAAACAAAAGTGGAAGTGGTACCGATAAAGGCCATCAAGCATTTTGATGGAACTGAAATGGGATAAAGACCATCATACATTCGATGTCGCCATTCCATTAACATATGCATGCAAAGCAACTACTGACTTAGAAAATATTTGCATTTTGCATTTGATAAACTGTAGTTGGCAAAAATTAAGTGTGGCAATGATGAACTTGGGAATCAAAATACAAGATACTGATTATACATAGGAGAGCATTTAGATGAGTAATGTCATTGAGAGGATAGGTAAAAGGTTAAGTCTAACTAAAGAGGACCCAGATGAGTGTGCAAGCAGCACTTAGGAGTCTATGATGTGAAGGTTTAACATGAAGTTAGGCCTTTTTTTAAAAGGAAATAAGTTTGACAAACATATATGTAATTAGTAGCCAATATATGACTGTTGATTGTTGACTAAGTTAGAAATTTATAATTATCTGTGACTAAGTTGATAGCATTTTTTCACCTTTATTTCATGGAGTAACTCCATGTAGTTCATATGCATGAAATAACAGAGTTAAGGATGTGTTTCTTGTTTGCGGTTTTCCAAGTGGTACAATAATTTTTGCATATAGTTTTTTGTTCTAGAAAGAAAGTTGACATGCACGCTGCTTATAACTTCACAATTCTGAATTATTCTAACATAGCTTCTTTGCTGAAATTTTTAATTCAGGGAAACAGTCTCCTGAGAATTTTGAAAGTAGCTGCCTTTGCGGTCTCTGGATATTCTTCTTGTGATGGTCGCCTTTGCAAACCTTTCAATCCTTTACTAGGAGAGACCTATGAAGCTGATTACCCTGAAAAAGGAATCCGCTTCTTATCTGAAAAGGTAGATTTCTGAAATATGGAAGTGTTAGCATTTGTCTAGCCCTTGTGACATCAGTATCTTCATCATCTATGATTTTGCTTCGTCAATCAGTTGTTGGGTGGCCCAGTCATTTTAACACCTCTAATTATGAGCAGTTGCTCGTAGCAAAACTCTTCATAGCATTATGATTTATGTGTACTAAACACTTGATTTACTACACACTTGAGGGCTCTTCCTACCTCCACCTCTCTCATGTAGTCCAAATCCATGCAAGATAGTAATGCTTCATTTAGTTAAAACTTTCTTTGTTAACTCCATGTAGTTGATTTGGGCGGCTACTGTTTTAAAATGATTTGAGCATTATTTCAGAAAGCGGCAACATAAGAGGTGACATAAATGAATGCAGTAATGGATTGCATTGCATGATGCAGGTGTGACTCCAATGTGGTTTGATTCTTTAAGCCACTGCAATCTAATATTGCTCATGGGAAGCATATGAGATTATATAGGCTAAACAAACCTAGGTGATTGAAGTCCAAGTCTTGTTCAAAATACTACTTACTCAATGAAGTCCGTAAGAACAAAAGTGTTGCCACTAGGAGTGTATAAACACCCACACCTGCCTGATGATGTCAAATAATGGTCATAGAACTTGGAGTGACGTCGAGTCTACCAAAGTAGAGACAACACCCAGGGGAAATTCTTATAGCTTTCCAGTGATGAAGTTAATGGATGAAATGAATCCTTCTTGTGGTGCGGCTATGATCAATAGTGCTATTGGTGGGGTTTCTTAAGATAATTTGTACAAAGTTCTGCAGAAATGAAAACTCATGAGCTTTTGTTCAAGTTACCTCTTCCAATACTTACGTTGGCCCAACTAAGAGTGATATTACGGGATCCCCATGAATAGGATGAAACCTTATTCCATCATAAAACTTAGTAAAAGTGGCAAGAAATGCCCGAATGAAAAACTGTACAGTTTTTGGTACATACTGTGAGCTATTTTTGTTGCCTAAGCCATTAAATAGTTACATTGCCATGTTGATGTGGGTTCTGCTGTAGTGATCCACCTGGCCAATGTCTGGATTTGTACTCACATATTGTCTATTCAAACGATTCATGTGTGAGCCAGTAAAAAATGTGGGTAGCTATATATCTCTATGATGTTTTGGGGCCCAATTGATCTGTGCATGCATTGTCTGATAAGCTTTGGATAAGTGATTATAGGAGGCACTTCCTCTGATAGGGGTAAGGTATGAAACAAGATTTGCTGGACTTAAAATAAACTACTTCGTTAAAACAATTGCACTTATTCATAAATCATTTCAACATGACTTTTCTTTACTTTGTTAGACTTTGTTGCTTGTATAATAAATATTTTCTTATTCCTGGCGTTTATTTTATCTTGAAAAATGTATCTTAAGAAAATCTAATTACTTTTATACACAATGCAAAAGAACTTTGGTATTATGACACCTATTCTAGTTAGGATAATGAAATTGAAATTTTGAAAATGAAAAGATTATTGTAAGATGCCATTGTGCTTATTTCTTGTGTGCAATTTACTTAATTGAGATGCAAACTTTTGCTATGCCTTAATGTATTTGTATCACCTCTCAGTTTTGGTCTACTCTTTTCTATGTATTAGCATTATTTATTCATTGGTATGCAAATTACCTGAAAATTTGATTGTTTATTATCTCCTTACTAGGTTAGCCACCATCCTATGCTCGTTGCTTGCCATTGTGAAGGCAAAAATTGGAAATTCTGGGGGGACAGTAATCTCAAGAATAAATTTTGGGGACAATCCATACAACTAGACCCTGTTGGTTTATTGACATTGGAATTTGATGATGGTGAAATATTTCAATGGAGTAAGGTAATCTTTGCAATACAAAATCACTTATAAGGTGACAATCTAGTATGAACAACTTTGCATGTGTTGCTAAACATTCATATAGCTTTAGAAAGTCAAAGTTACCTGGAGAACAACTATATGTTCTCTCATGCCATCCATAAAGGCCATCAGTAATTACCATCATCCGTAGAATTGAAAATACTTTGTATCCCATTAAAGAATCATCTGATATCTGTTTAGGTGACTACAACTATCAATAACTTGATCCTTGGTAAGTTGTACTGCAATCACCATGGTACAATGAACATACGAGGAAACAGACAGTATTCTTGTAAACTAAAATTCAAAGAGCAGTCGCTTCTTGACTGGAATCCTCGCCAGGTACAGAATGAATTTTATTAGGTTTTAGTGTTTGATCCAAATTTATCAAGTTCTTCTCATCACTGGAACTGCAATTTTCTGCATAGGTGCAAGGCTATGTTGAGGACATTGAGGGAACAAAAGTTGCCAGTTTGGTAGGAAAATGGGATGATAGCATGTACTATTCGCTAGGTGATGAAATCGCAAAGACCAAGAGATTTGTTTCAACTGAAAATGCTGACTTATTATGGAAAAAGAACAAGCCTCCTCCTGAACCCACACGGTACAACTTGACCTCATTTGCTATTACGCTAAATGAGTTAAGATCAGAACTGAAGGTAGACATCACATTTCAACTGTCTTGTTAATTTTTTTTTCATATGTATCTCTTGAATTTTTTTTTGTTCTCATTGTGAAATGGTCTTTGATCAAGGGCAAACTTCCACCTACTGATTCACGACTCCGTCCGGATCAGCGCTACCTTGAGAATGGAGAGTATGGAAAGGCTAACGCAGAAAAGTTGAGATTAGAGAAAAGGCAACGAATGGTAATTATCTGAGATCACAATTTTAACAAGGCGATAGTGAAATTGCTTGAAGTGTAGACGTAATTAAAATAAAAATTTGACAAGGCAGTAGTAAAATTGTTCTTTTTAGTATTTTTTCCCACCAAATTCTCTCTTTTTTAAAATTGCTGGATTATGAAATTTCTTTCAACACCCTCAATAATCAATGTACCTCCCACGTTATGAGCATTCTTTTTCATTGAATTTTGACTTTTTTTGACTATGCATTCATGCAATTGTGATTTTGGTGCAGTCAAGGAAATTGCAAGCAAGTGGGTGGCAACCAAGATGGTTTAAAAGGGATAGTGACGATGGTACTTTCTGTTACATTGGTGGATATTGGGAAGCCAGAGAGCAACAGAAATGGGAAGACTGTATAAATATCTTTGGTGAGTTTTCGAATGATGCAACTGCAGCAACCTGCATCAAGTCAGAACCGATGCCATGAGGTTTGGATAGTGCGATGTTCTACGAGGTTTTTCTTCTGCTATCTCCGTAGCTCGTTGCACTTCACATGTAGTACTGGTAATCCGCATAACCTTTGCTACTAGTTGTATGAGTTGCCAATCATAGGTGAGCATAGGCAACTGCATATTCATTTGTTTGATTTTGCACCAATTAAGAACCAAAGCATATTCATTTTTTCTACGTAAAATATTTTTTTCGTTGCTTGATTTACCTTTTTGAGATGGCGAAGAATTTCTATGTTAAGCTAAAAAAAAACAAGCAATTTCAGTAAATTGTCCTATCTCTATTAACAGATGCTACCTGGTGTTCTATTTATTATGGCATCCTTTCTAAATCGGGTTACCTTTGAAAAGGTAACTGAGTGAAGGCAAGTCTAAAATAAATTAAACTGATGAAAGGCTGTTTAATTTGATTTAATTTATTTTTAAGTGTTATTTACTCGCATCCTAGCTTGAATGGAAGCCTTATTTATTGCCACAATAGAATACACGGAGAAACCCATCTTCAAAAGAGAAGTAGAAAGAAATCCAAGGTTCTAAGTTATTGCTAAAGCTTGCTTCATGCCATTATGTACAGTATGCTGATGATTGGCAGCACATAAGGCTTAGTTAAGTCTCTGTTTTCAGAGAGCCAAAGGTGTTCTCTCCACTGTAGACAAAGTAAAGGAATCCATCTTCATCTTTCTTCTCATCGTAGAGTTGCCCAATCAGAGCTCCTAAATACATCAGAAATGGTAACATCAAAATCAGTTCTTTGATCTGTATTATGAATGTTAACGGTTAAGGTGAAGTACCGATCTGTGGAAGCACATTGTCCACGAACATGAATATGGCCTTCTCAGAACTTAAATTTATTCTCTTTCGAATGACGTATACAAATTGCCCAAGGGTAGTATCCACTGGGACCAAATACCTGAGTATAACAATTTACATCATTCACCAGACCATGGTAAGAGAAAAGAGAGAAAATTCTTGTTCAAAAGCAGGTTCCACAGAAAGTCAAAATTTTCATGGTGGGTAAAAAAAAATAAATTAAAAATCTCCTCCAAAATGAATAATTTAATGACAATTGTAACCATGCGGGGAAGGTCACTTACTTTTTCTTGTCAATGCTTGGCACGGCACTTCTCTCTGCTTTTTCAACAATTACCTGTAAAGCCAAAGCAAACATGAAACTGCACCTCTTGTTTTTATTATCATCCCATTTTTAAAATATATCATAAGGATGCCCCATTTTATATAGTGCACACCTGAGGGCACCTGGTAGGGTTGACTGCCACCTGCCAAGTGGGCAGGTGCCCTCATGCGCAGGCAGGCACGCATCGGGGGTGTGCAACATAACACCCACTATATATAGATATATACACACACACGTTCTAGTATTTTAAATCAAAATTGCTCCATATTACAATAATTTTGATCAAAACTATTATAATTGTAGCATTTTTGGTCAAAACTAATATAATTGTAGTAGTTTTGATCAAAAATGCTCTAATAGTATTTGACTATTTGGACTAAGTTGGATTAGTTTTGACCAAATTAAAGTAGTTTTTACTAATATTTGAGCAATTTTAACTATAATTACTTGGAGCAACTTTAGTCAAAACTGCTACAATAGCATTGTAACAAGGGTATATCTAGGATATGGGGCGCCCTTTTGATATTTTTTTTTTTTCAAAATAGGACGTGCTTTTAATGATAATGAAAATAAGGACCATGTCCAACTGTACATTTAGACAAACAAATTTCCCTATCATACTAACATATTTCTAAATATCAATAATGACTTATTGTTTCCACATATTTGGGCAAAAACAAACATGAAGGAAAACATACGCCTTTTCCATCTTCATGCATGCTTATTGAAATAAATTGAGGATGAAAATTTTTAATGCAACTTTGCTTAATCTTCTAATGAATCATTCAAACTATGCTAGTTTACTAGTTTAACATTATTCAATATCTTTACAAATAAACTAGATAGGAAGAA